>PVIR01007238.1:0-61955 GCA_004026965.1 Petromus typicus
TCCTCTCTTTCTAGTTGCTTGAGGTGCAGCATTAAGTTGTTTATTTGAGCTTGCTCCGTTTTCTGGATGTAGGCCTTCAGTGCTATGAATTTTCCTCGTAGAACTGCTTTCATTGTGTCCCATAAATTTCTATATGTTGTACTGGGGTTATCGTTTAGTTGTAAGAACTGCTCAGTTTCTTCTCTAATTTCTTCTATGATCCATTGGTTGGTCAGCAGAATGTTGTTCAGTTTCCATGTGTTTGTGAAGATCCTGGGATTTCCTTTGCTATTCAGCTCCAATTTCAGGGCACTATGGCAAAGACACAAATCTTATCACAAAACCAATTCTAGTCCTATTCTCAATGAGCACTAACATGATTTCCAGCAAATCTTCATTTGTAACATGTGGAAACATCCATGTTAACACAACATCTTTTCCCAAGTCTTCTATCTAGCATCATAAAATTATCTAATGCCCAGAATCACTCTAGACATTAACTATTTCTACTCTAAGAATTAAAAGTAGCATTGATCCTCCTTGAAAACAGGGAAAAATAAACATAATACATGTGGGAAAATGTAGAACTTGTTTCCTTATAATATTTGGCTATCTTAGTTTCTCCTTGTCATATCAATGAATGCTGCTAATAGAGATTCATTTTGCCTTAAAGTAATGCATGTATTTTTTTGTGGTGGCTTTTCAAAGGCAACCTCTAAATGCCTTCCTAAAAAATTTGGCCCATTTACAGTATATAATGATGATGACAGTAAAACAAAATAACCCAGACTTTCTACCCAGCTTTAAAACAAGGCAGCAAACAAACACAAAGGGGAAAAAAAAAACTAGCAACTACTAACAAATGTCATTCTTCAACTATCTCAATTTGTCATAGCCATGATAATGAGTAAGATTTACAGACGATTAGACCAGGAAGGATTCCATATGATGGAGGGATAAATTATGTCAACTCCTGCAACTTTGGAGAAAATAAAAACAGAGAATAGCTTTGGATTTTGGCAAAAAGCCAGAGTTTCAAGATATTAGACTTTGACAAGGTATTTCAGTAGAATGACAGAAAGATTTGATTAAAATAAATTGGACAGAAAAGTGTAAGTGAGAAAGTGGAAATAGTGAATCTTAATAGTTCTTGTGAGGGGTGTAGGTTTCACAAGGGAAAAGAAGAAAACTTCAGAGAAGGCTATGAACTCAAGAGAAATCACACACAGAGTTTTAAAACAAAATGTCAAAGCAAAATCTTGAACCAATGGAGGTGGTCTAGTAGGTACTGACAGTAGTCAAGGACAGAAACATGATTAGAAAGAGTAATAGACTGATAGAAAAAGAACCTTATAAGAAGAAAAGAGAAGGTAACTGTACATAGATACAAGTTGGCTTAGGGGCTTGGTAACAAGAACAGATTGTTTCACCTGAATTTTATTAATAAAATACAAAATGAGGTCCTATGCTGATGTTAGGGAGCAGAAGGAAGTGAGGGGTTTGGATATTGAGATGAAAGGTTATATTAACTTACTAGTTCCTCTCCACCTACCTTATTTACTTCTCATTGCTAAAACATGGTAAATGATACCCACAATACAAAGCAGGAGAGGTTCATCTTACTTCACAAGGTATGAAGGTTTCAGTCCATAATCTCAGTTGGCTCCAATGCAGGATAGCATGGCAGAGGGAGGACTGCTCAAGGCTCAGCTGCAGGAAGTAGAGAGAGGTCAAGGGAGGAGAAAGGGAGCTACTTGTCCAGGCTACAGCTCAGTGACCCATCTCCCCCTCCCTTTGGGCTTTGCCTTGCAACAGCAAGTTTAGCTATGAACTCGTCAGTGGACTACTCCCTTATTGAGTATCACATGCTCAGGTTCTGGTCACCTGCCCAAGCCTCAGTTATGAGCGCATGAGTTTTGGGGGGGCATTCAGATATAAACCATAACAGTGCCATGACAAATCACCACAAACTTAAGGCTTAAATAACCAATTTATTTTCCCACAATTCCCCAGGCCAAAAATCCAAAATCCAGTTCCTGTCTACACTTCCTCTACTGACTCTCAGGAGCATCCTTGTGGATCTCCCTCATATGCTGGAGGCTCTTGGCAACCATGACTTTTCATCAGTAGAAATTCAGTTTGCCTCTGTCTTCATGTGATAATCTTGGGGCCTCTGAGTTTCGAGTTTCCCTCCCTTATCTCTTAGAATGACATTCAAATTCTGGTATAGTGGCTACCCTAAACCTAGGAACATCTCTTATTAAAATATTTCATTATATAAGACTTTATTTTCATGAAATTACATTTATGTGCAGAGCTTAATACTTGAATATAACTTTTGGGGCAACATTAGCGAATCAGCTATAGGGGTGTCTTTATCATCTAAGTTGGCACAGTACAATTACTGGCAAGTGAATCAGCTTTCTAGTGTTGTGAAGCAACTTAAAAAGAGGAAAGGTTAGTTTGGGCTCATGGTTGTATTCTATGGTCACTTGACCTTCTTGCTTAGGCTCTTCAGTTGTCCTCCAGCGGTGGGAGAAGGTGATGAAAAAGTATTTCTTCTTATTGTGGCTAACAAACAAAGGGAGAAAAAAAAAAGGGCCTACCCAAAATGGCCTGACTTCTATCCAGTGGGTGAATGAGTTCAGAGATTCTACACCTCAGTAGGCTTTTGGCTGAACCTTAACACATAGCCTTTGTGGAGCATTTAAAATCCAAACCTTAGTAAAGAATATAGAGGGACTATCTGGCCAGGTCAAGGATCGACATGTACTTTTGATAAGCTGAAACATGAGCAGTTACATCCAGGTATGCGATTTTTTTGTAGCAATGTTCTGCAACATGTATGGCAATATGAACTAGGTACATAATTAATTAACTCATAGTTTGGATTATGCTAGCAGGTATGAAAAACTGAAAACAATAAGGATGCTGTAAACCTTAATGGATGTGGTGATATAGTGTAGAACTAAGGTGTATGAATTAGAAGGTGATTCAAGAAAAGAGAAGTGATTTGTTAAGAAGTACCAACATATTAGAAGTTACTGTGAGGATAAGAAGTGAAGTAAATGAAGTAAGTTTAAGTGGAAATAAGTGTAAAATATGGGTACTGAGTCAGATGCTTAAATTAAAATTTTACAGAATAAGTTTTCTCAACTTCAGCTACCCATTGGAATCACCAGAGATTCTGACTTAGTTGTCTGGGATAGGGCCCTGGAACTGTACTATTGCAAGGTAAAAATCACTCATCTACCACAAACCTAGTGGATCTATGACTGTGTATAAAGTACAAGAAATAAAAATCTGTGGAGGTAAAACAAGGACCAGAGTGTTAAATGGATCTCCCCAGCAGTAGGAAGCAATGTGAGAAGCGTAAGGGACAGAAAAAAATTCATGGGAGCAAAATTTAAAGTAGACTCCTCAGGGTACTTGGTCACAGCCTAGGCAACTGGTTCTATGGCAAATGGGGCTACAAAGCCTTCTGGAAACCTTGCCACCATTCAAGAGGTGGGTAATACTCACCAGGAGATGTCAGATAAGTATTACACAATGCCAATTTGTACTTGCTTAAAACTCTGGCACCCAAGGGTTTCCCTTCCTTGAAGAGGTTATCACATCTAAAGAGCCACAGCCTACATCATTGTTTGTAATTCTCAATGATATATATCAGTAATTATTTGCTAGCGAACAACTGATAGACAATCAGCCTGACATTAAACCTTGATGTTAAGTCAGAATAAACAACCAAGTCAAGAAAACTGTTTCAAGCTATAACCTAGGACCACTAGGACACTTCCTTCGATCATCCAGAAAGAAAGGATAGTATTCATGATGGGTTTCCCACTTTTGTTGCCATTGCCTCCCTCTGTAGCTGTCAGTATCTGATGACTCCTCAAACTGTAGTTTTATAGGGTTTTCATCTCAACTCAAGCCTCTCTACCTATGTTGTTTTCATTTCTTCAATGAATCTCCTGCAACCCACAAGATACACAATGAGCAAGGCACGGTGACACATACTCGCAATCCAAGCATTCTTGGAGACTGAGGAAAGAAAATCATAAATTCAAGTCCAGCCTGGAAATTTAGCAAGTTGGTGAGTCCTTGTCTCAATAAATAATAAACAATTATTATTGAGAATGAGCCCAGAATGTAGCTCAGTACACAAGCCCTAGATTCAGTCTCCAGCACCACACACACAAATCCACAAGTTTCTGATAGTTCCCCTTCCTGTTGGCAGGGCTGGACATAGTAACTTACTCTACTAAATATTAAAAGGAAGAATGATGGCATGTCACATTAAAAATAGCATTGTAAAAGATTTCCAGTAGGGTTTGGACTTCTACTGACAACATTATTTTGCCTATAAATGCTATTAATTTTTAAACACTTTTTTTTCTGAGTACAAGAATTTTCAGGCTAACATTTATAAGATGTCAAAACAGACACTCTTGTATTTCCTAATCTGAATTAGAGAGGGATTTTTCTTCAACAGATTAATTCATCATATCCCCTTTATTTTGGTAAGGACCACTTACTTTAACTATCAGCTTGTTGTCTATTAGTTTGATTTCCCCAGTAAGTTACTTTAAAGGTAATAGGGTTAGTCATTAGCTACTCAAAGCCACAGACTGCACCCCTTTTCTTCTATCTGTTATCATTTATGGTTCATATAATCAAGATGTCACTTGGAAATATATCTTCATATAAGGACAAGACAGAAACTATTCTTCACAAAGTTCCACTGAGGATATTTGAATGTTTTATATAACATGTAAGTACATTTTATTATAAGTACTTTTAAATACAAATAGCTCAAAGAATTGTGCAGATTAAATATTTCAGTGTTTTTCTCCTTCTACAAAAGACTAAACATTCTTTTTATATTTCACCATAACCATAATTTACTACATGAAGCAGAAGCAAATACCCATATAATAAGTATATATTTCAGTTCCCCATTCTTGATGAGATAAGCTACTTTAGTTCGACCTCAAGTGAGTGTTTGTGAGATCCGCCCATGCACTAACAGGCACTTTGACTTTAACACCTATGACTTTGTTTAGTTGTTCTTAAAGTAAAAGGACAAAAAGGTTCATCATTACTTGAACATTAATGGATGTGGAGTATTAATAAGACAAATCGGTAATAATATTTACATGGTCTTTCCTACTAACAAAACTTCTTTTCATCTTTGACCTCAACAGATCTAGAAGCTAAACATATAGCACATTTTCCTTTTTATGTTTTGTAAATGAGGAAATGGCATGTTACAGTGGGTTAAATGACTTGTCCAAAACTCACATCAAGTAAGTTATGGAACCAGAACCTGAACAAGGACTTCTAAGGCCGTGAAGCGCATGACTGACATCCTCATGCATGAAATCATCAATGGAAAAGACTGTCTTTTACACATGAGCAAACTCAGGCATGAGAGTTTTTGTTAGATATTCTCCAACCTTTGGAGAGACAGTTCTCAGGCTTTATCTTATGTGAAAAACAAAGAAAGCGTCTCCTCCACATGTACCAATCTCTCTTTCATCACCCTCGTTTGTGTCTCACATGACTGCTTTTGCTGTGTAGCGAATCATCAGAGCATTATGCCAAATGGAGGAGAATCTGATAAAATCCGGTGCTCATGGTTGAAGCCTGTGTGATTACAAACACAATACTGTACTTACAGTGGGATGCCAGAGTGAATAGACGTTGCTGCCTTTGAAAGGATGAGCATTCGTTCTGACCTAATAACTATCCGACGCTGGCTACAATTATCCTCCTCGGAGTGGCGCATTATTACTTGACACATTAATTGTGTCATTTCTTTGTGAAAGGCGTGTTGGGTGTCTAATACAAACCAGAGGCTTCATGAATCATCCACTGCAGGCTGCCGCAGCACTGGTTTACCTCTGCAACACAAAATTGACCTAAGCTTGTCACCTGCTTTCCATGACCACAGGGCGAGTGTGCTGCCCTGTGACCTGCAGAACTGTCCTCCTGAGCCCTGGCATTTCTGATAGATATCAGCAATGATGCACTTGCTCCCAGTGCTGTAAAAGCTTTCCTCCCCATAGGCAAACCACAGAGAAATAGCTTTGCATGGTGGAACATCTTGTATGACACAGTTTCTAACAAGGAAGTCTTGCCCAGTGGTGTTAGTGCATCTCCATCTTCTGCCTCTGTTACACCTTGATTCCTTTCCCTTCTTCTCCAGGAAGGGTGAAACAGCATGGAGTGCTGCTTTCGGGGCACAAGGAAGTAGTGGCTCCAGCAAGGCCCCGGCTTTGAAGTCTGGATGCTCTGACTCCTTTTCTGCAGCTGCTCTTTGGCAGCCTGTGCAGGCTGATGGGCTGGCGTCTCAGGGTTTGCCTCTGGGCCTGTTGTCTGTTGCATTGTTAGCCCACTGATGGGCTGTCTCTGCTTGCCTTTTAAGCCTGCACTTCCCTCTCTCCCAACTTTGGCTGCCACTAGACAGGAAAATCAAGCGGCCACACAGTTCCCTTCCTTTTCTTCCCAGTTCTGGTGGTTGAATCTGTCTTGCAGCAGAGAACAGAATCTCCCCATTGTTTCCACAAATACCTTGGTATATATATTCCATGGCAAATTATGGCTTTAAAAAAATCAGACTTTGAATGGATTTGATAGTCCATACTTTGCCACTCGTTAATGCAGTGTCACCCTGAGACTCATCTCCCCTTTTGGTTTAAATTGGGTTCTTTTCTGTTGTTTTCACTTCACTTTGCACCTGACTCTGACATATACTGTTGCTGATTACCAAGTAAGTTGTTCAGTGAGCTAGATGTGTGATAAATTAAATATGATATGTATTACTGAATCCGTCCTTGGCTGCTTCATGGCACATGATAATTTGGGAAGGGACTATTAAAATAAAATATTAAAGAATAAGCAGAAACAGCCCACTGTTAACATGTCCAATGGCAAGAGAAAATTACAGGTTTCATTGTATATGCAGCACCATCTGCCTCTTCACCGAGGCTGAGCCTTCGGCTCTCCCCGGGGAAATAGCTGTGGATAAGTTATTCAATTAGAACAGCATTATTGGCCAGCTACCTTGGAGAATTGGGTTGATGATGTTGTGATTATCCTGCTCTACATTCCTTCATGTCTCCGGCAGGCTGCAGTGCATGGCGACTTCCTTAAGTGTTTACTGAGCCCTACAGTAGAGGTGAACAATTGGAATGAAGAATATCAAGCAGTCCTGAAAGAAAATCAATTTTGAATGAACTTTTCTCGCTTAGCCACAGCTCCAATATTCTGAGGCATCCTGTATTTTTGTAGACTTTCATTGAATTAGTGACAGAAATGGCAGAAGGGAGGAAAATATATTTCAGGATATGCATTTAACCTGTGGCACCATACAAAATAATTCTTCATGTACAATTACAAGGTAGAAAAATACTCAGGCTTCCTCAAATATTCTATTCATCTTAAGGATGGCAAAATCTCATAGGAGCATAATGCTTTTGTAAGAGAGACTTCAGCTGTTCTTCTGAATCATGTGAGTCATATAAAGTAAGACTGATTTATGTCACTTCCAGAAGATAAGTTCCCTTTATTGATCACGCCACTCAACCAACAACTTCCTAAATGGAAGCTTCTAGGGAATATCCATTGTTATGTATCAAATCCCTGACTTGTAACAAGAAGACCTCATGGTATTTCTCTTATTTCATCAAAAACACATCATACTTTTTAAATTATAGGTACTTATTACAGAAAATTGGATATACAGAAAAGCATCTAAAAATTAAAATCAAGATAGTTTTCACACACACACACACACACACATACACACACACACACACACACATACAAACATCCTCGTATGTCAAATATTTTGTGAGTGCTTATATGTAGTCCAGAGACAGTTTGGGAGATGGTTTGTCTTTGTGAACTGAGTCAGGAACAGACATGTGCCTCGTCAGTAGTTCAAACACAGATGGATCTGGAAGCTAGCTGTTTTTAAGTTTTCACTCTTCATAAATTATAGGAAGTATAAATTCATATTTTTCATCATTTTCTCTGTGCAATGTTCACACTTCAAGTTATTCACTTTTGATAGCTTCTTATATATTAAGACATTAGCCCTTTATTGAAAAAAAGTTTTTACAAAGTATGTCATAATTTTCACTTAGTTATACAAAGTGTTGCTGCAGGTAGTCAGATACATTTTTTCACCTGTAATGTTTTACACATTTTATTTTGAAAATCCTTTTCCAATTGATGTATGTCAGATATTTGTTTATATTTTCTTTTTTTAAAAGCTGAAATTTGTTTTAACTATTTAACTCATCATATATTTGTTATTCCTTGCTACCCCTGAGGATTGGGTAGATACCAACATCTTTAGATGTTCAAGACTCTGATATAGAACTACATGTATAGTATTTGCATATAATGTATATACATCATCCTATATAGTTTAAATTATTTTTAGATTCCTTAGAATACTTAATGTGAATACTTGTAATATTCATTGTGGGAATAGTGTCTTTAAAAGGTCTCTCTACATGTTCACTGCAGATGCAGTAGTTTTCCCTGAATGTTTTCACCCAGATTTAGTCAAATGCAGAACCCACATACAAGGAAAGCAGCAAATATATCTGTGTGTATTTGAAACTCAATCAATGTCTCCATGAGGACCAACCTTGGTAGCATGTCTGTGACCAAAGAATTTTCTGCTCCTATAAAGCCCAAGTGAATACTAGACCCTCTTGGAGGGCTATCCTTATGTGCTAAACTGTTTACCAATGTGCCTCAATCTAATCTTTTATTTTTTCTTGTAGTACTAGGGATTGAACCCATAGCCTTCACCCTGAGCTACATCCTCAACCTTGTATATTTATTTGCTCTATTTTTATTTTGAGATAGAGTCTCAGTAAATGGTGACTCATTAGGAGGCTTGAACTTGAAGTTTTCTTATTTTAACCTCCCACAGTGGTGGGATTACGAGAGTGGCCCACATATTAATCAAGACGGCTTCAGGCCAAGGATTTAGCTCAGTGGTTCTGGAGCCCACTTGGCAAGTGCAAAGTCCTGAGTTCAATCCCTGGTAACCTCATACCACAGTGGTTGGAGTGGTGGTTCATGCCTGCAATCCCAGCATTCAGGAGGCAGAGGCAGGACTGGTGTGAGTTTGTCAAACTCAACCCAGAGCTGTAGGGTCACTGCTACAGGAAAAGCGAACACAAGAAACTGTGTGCAAGCCCCTACAGGGCTTTGAGCCTGGAAGTCCTGCTTCTCCTAAGACTGTAGCCGAGTATAGTCATGTAGACATCAGCCACTGAGGAGAAGACAGAGGAAGGGGAAATGCAACTGTTGATAAATCTTGTGAGATAGGCCATAGTCTACTTTTTTGTTTCTCTGAATATTCAGTTCCCACTTCTCAGGCACAGATATTACAGTTCTACACAGATTTTGTTGAATTAAGTTTGGCCTGCAGCTGCTTCTTTACATATTATAAAATTTCCCTAAAGCTTTCTCTGAAGAGAGTATCTTTTTGTAATTTTCCTATTCTGATTTTTGGTTCACTTCTATATTTTTAATCTTTTACTAATAGGAGCTTTTTATACATTTGGTGATTTATTTCTTTGTTAATTGTAAGTATCTTCAAAATCTGAAACTTTTTGTGTTTTGTTTTGATTGTTTATGTGTTTGTTTAATGAGGACTCTCTACTTGCCCAGGTGAGCCTTGAATTCCCAACTCTTCTTCAGCCTCTCGAGTAGCTTAGATTACATGTAAGCATCACTACAAAGCAAGAAATAGTGTGGTAGACATCCTGGTGGTAAGCTCACAACAGACTGGCACTGTGAACATGGAGAATCAGTTGATTAGAAAGAAATCCAGTTAGTTGTCGCTGGTCACTCATCAAGTTCTAGGGAAACAGGAGAAGCAAGTGCTGGAACTCAGTGTAGCTCCTCTGTCAGAGGTACTGCTCGGCCTCTGCTCTCAAGGCACACTTTCATTATTGACTGTTGCCATCTAAAAGCCATGCCCACTTGGAACTCTTGCCAGGGTACTTGAACCTCCAAGGCTGCTGTAAGTAAACTGGCTCTTGAGTTTTCTCACCAGTCTTGAGGAGTAAAATATCTGCCTTTCTGACTTCTCCTGTGTTCTGCTCAGTTCTTTGTTTAGGATGCCAAGAGTCTGGTTCCAAGTGAGGCTGGAACCAACTGCTCAACAACTGAGCCTGGCTGAGGTAGTTTTTTCACATTAACTGTGGTTTTTTTTTTTTTTTTTCACAGAAGTTTTCATTTTTGACTATCTAGGCTTTGTGGTTTCTGCTTTCTGTTTTGTTTAGATTTTTTCCCTAGACCATAAAGGTCTTGCACAGTAGTTTCTTCTAAAAGTTTAGCAGCTTCCTTTTACACGTGTTCTGCTCACATAATTGGCTTTTTGTGCCTGCTGTGAGGGAGGAATCCCTTTTTCTTCTGGCGAAGCATTTCTGAGTGATGCATCAGGAAGTCTGCGTTTGTCTCACTTCTCCAGAGTCTTCTCTAACACAGGGACTTTTCCTTACACAGGTGCATCTGTACCTGCATTCTACTCTGCCTTCTTTGTATTTTTGCCTTTTTACACATCAATATCATGTATATGCTCTTATTGCAATTTTATTATAATTGTTCCTGCTCAGCAGACTTGATCTTTTCCAGAATTGCTCTATCAGTTGCTTTTGATCTGTCATGGTCCTTTGCAATGTTCATTTCTAAAAAATTAATATAACATTCTAGGTTCTTAAGTATTATAGTTAGTCTGTATCATATGCATCTATTGATTTCCCTGTGGACTATTTTTCTCTTTTTTAAGGTACTGATGATCAGTCTGAAGGCCTTATGCATATTAGTAAGCATCTACTATTGAGCTACACTCTCTGCCCCTTGTCAATTAATTCTTACATTAATATTTTACTATCTCATTTTTCCAAAATTACATAATCTTCTCTAATATTTGCTAGCGCAAACACCTCTCCTGTCTTCATTTGTGAAACATTTTTCCCAGAAACTACTTACTCTTATCTGTTTATTTTTACTGTAGTGGAAATTTAAAATTTTAATAAATTCAAAAATGTTCTACTGGGACTTTTATTTGAATATTATCTGATGTGTTAAAATAATAAACAAGCTTCAGATATATAAAATTTTCATCTCCTAACATGGCAATTCAGCATTTTAAAAATTACATTTCATAGTCTTTGAAATATTATCTTTCCTTTATAGTTTTCACATTTTCTAAACATAATCTTTAAATATGATCATTTTTGTGGTTTGATTTTTATATTCTCATCATAACTTATAGCTGCTAGTA
This sequence comes from Petromus typicus, assembly GCA_004026965.1. Classification (NCBI taxonomy): domain Eukaryota; kingdom Metazoa; phylum Chordata; class Mammalia; order Rodentia; family Petromuridae; genus Petromus; species Petromus typicus. Next base: position 11,300 of record PVIR01007238.1, read on the forward strand.
TATAAGTCGTAGGAAAACAAGACATAATATTTTTCAGTTGTTCTTGAGTCTACATATTAAATCCAGTGATTTCAAGTAATCTCCTTTATTCTGGGTTTAATAAGTATATATAATTTATTAGTAATAATACTTGCTCTCTTTTATCACTATGCACCTTATTTCTATCTCTTACTTCAATGCATTCTTTTGTATTTCATTGGCAATGTAAAGGCGCCCTATTATCAATTCGATTAGCAGTCATTGCCTTACTTAAGGCTTTAATGAAATTCTTCTAATATTTGAAATAAATTATGTTGTAGACCTCAGATCACATTTTTTATCATGCTGAGTTATCCACTTATGTCTAGTTTTTCCATAAAAGAGAAGAAATTAGGAAAAGATGTTGAACTTTCTCAGAGATTTATGTGCTTTGATTGTGTGTGTTTTGGTTTGCTTTGTTTGAATTTCATTCAGGAGCAGTAACGAGTCAAGCTGTCTGGTCCGGGTAGAAGCAATTGTTTAGACCAACAAAGTTGTATTGTCTAGGAAGAATGCTTTACCACAGACATTATCTAGAATTGCCACTGCACAGCTCTAATAAAAACAAGGGGGTTTTGTTTAATTTTAATATTGCTTTTAAGTTCTCTATAAGAACAATTTACCCTTTGACTTGTATTTACCTGATGACTCCCACTAGGCTGCCTTTGGTGAGCCACAGACTATTACAACCTGCAATGTAACAGATTCCTCTGCAAAAGCGTTTGCACATTCTTTAACCCAGCCTCAGAAAACTGCTTCAGAGAATGGCTTTGTATATGATTTGTTAAGAATTTAGTCCATTGGTCTGTTATTGAAGATTATTGCTTCTATGTATATATTAAGAATTAGTATCTAATTTTGAGAGGGAATAAATAAATATATTACACTTAGATCTATGAGGAATACCTTAACTACATAAAATAGGTAATACCCTTCCATTGATTTTTCAATATTGATTTAAAATATATATATTTAGTCTAAATTTTATTAATTTAATATAATAGAATAGGAATATAAATGTAGTAGAATATGAATTACCTATTTGTGAAACTTTTAAGAGATTATCTCTCAAATTATCTGAGTATTTACATAATAATTTTTAAACTGTCTTCTGAGTATTTTCAAAATTTGAATTTTTATTTACTAATGAAGATATAAACATTTCACTATTTTATATAATATTTAATATATATAATATTTTAAAAATATTTTTAAAATATTTTAAAAATAATATTTAAAATATAATATTTAAAAAATATTAATAAAGATTTTATTTTCTGACTCGTACATCTCACCATATACCAAAACAAAATCAAAATAGATGAACAAGCTAAATATTAAAACAGAAATGCTTAATCTGCTGGAAAATAAAAGAGGGAAAATTATTGAAGGCATAGACAAAAGTAAAGACATTATGGACAGAGCCTCAAATACATAAGAAATAATATCAAGAATCAGCAAGTAAGATATCAAATCTAAAAGCTTCTGAACAATAAATGAAACAACCAACAGAATGAAGAGATAACCTACAGACTGGGGAAAAATTTATCAGCTATTCCTTGAACAGAGAACCCTATCTAAATGGGAAATATACAGTAGACACCTGTCAGGAGATGTACAAATGGCCAATAAACACATCAAGAAATGTCTAACATCTTCAGCCATGGGAAAAGTTGAATTGTATGAACAAAGATTCCATCTTAACCAGATGAGTGATAACCAGAAAGAGTGGTTATCTTTATGAGATCTAAGAATAACATGTGTTCATGAGTCTGTGGGGAAAGGGCGTACTTCTACAGTGAGTAGGAATGTCATCTAATGAAACCACCACTGAAGACAGGGTGGAGTTTGCTCAAAAAATTAAAATTAAAATTTGATTTGATTACGCTATTCTTCTCTGTATCATCCCAAGACAGTTACACAGTATATTGGCCAGTGCATACTTATGCTCAACTCATAATAACTACATCTTGGAAGCAGCCTGTATGCCCATGAACAGGTGAATGGATAAAGAAAATATGTACTAGTCAGCTATAAAAAAGGATAAATTTGAGTCACTTGTAGGAAATGAATGTATATTGAGACCATTAAGTGAAATAAAACAAACACACATACTTAAATATTGTATGATTTCTCTTACCTAAGAAACCCAAAGTATAAGTTATTTTAAAGCAAACAAAAAGGTAATCAAAGCAATCAAAATCTGAGAGATAGATATTTTGCAAATAGAAAAGGGATACAGAGTTGGAGGGAGGGAAAAGGGAATTAAAACAAACTAAGATGTGTTATGTACATGCATCCACTCACCTAATGAGCATAATCATTATATAATAATGTACCAATAAAATAAAATACAATAAAAAGCAAAAATTAAATTTAAAATGGAAAATTATAACTTGACACCCTGACATGATTCAGTCAAAATGTGGCTTTTTCCAAGTACTTTCCAATAACACAGTTGGTTCCAGTTCACTTTTTAATCTTCAAACCTAATATAGGAAGACCTCAGCATAAATGCTATTGATACAGTCAAGGTCATGAACAAGTCATTTAAATTCTTAGCTTACTTGTCAGTAAAATTAGGACAGTAATAGTACTTATTTCAAGGAGTCTTGTGAGAATTAAATGCATCAATAAGTCCAAAATAGGAAAATATGCATATTGATAAATTATAGTTTTTAGGTCCTTCAATTACATATCTGTGAGACTCCGGTATTCTTTGTCCACTGTGTGTGGAGCACATTTCTTCCTTCTGCTCCCTCAGCTCCGAGGATTCCCAACTCTCTTCTGTCTTGCACATCAGAAGTGGAAAGGATTCTAAATTGTTCCAGCTCTTGACAGAAAGAATAACTGCTGTTCTTATAGCAGTTAGAAACTAAATTATATCTCCCCACTCCCTGGAACATAGATTCTTCAACACTTTATAAGCAAAAGTATAGGAAAAACAGCTAGAGAATTTTCCTCTTTGACCACTGCACAAATTTGGTCTTGGGCTCAACGGGTCTCCTAAACATATAGTACTAATCTGGCAATTGCTTTAGACATTGTTGATTCTAGTTATTTTTCACACTGAAAATGACAAAAAGAATTGAAATTTTACTAAAGTTTCACATTAACTTGCTGATCAATAAATAAATAAATAAACCACCAAATAACAACTAAGGCATTATGAAACATTTTAATCGACTATGTGGGAAATGTGCTTTGTAGTACAGGTTTGTGTACATATTAATTATTCAGCAACACTTCTTGATATTTGATCCTGTGAAAGGAACAGAAAATCTCTATAAATTTTAGAAAATTACAGTAATCATATTGTATTATTGCTTAGACATAAGTAGAAAAATCAACATCATGTTATGAACTATTTTTTGCCAAAATACTTACCATGCAATTGCCTTTAAAAAGCTTGATCTTTTTCAATAAAATATCTAGCCATTGACAACATTTGCTGAGTTTTCATTGCCATTCATTATTTGTAGAGATAGTTCTAATAATATCATTATGCAAACATACTAGTGAGCAGGAAAGGTCAATATATGACAGTAATTCTTTTGAGAGAGCATAGCCTAGATCTGAAAAGCAAATAATATAAGCACACTTAAAAGAATCTTTGTGAGATTACAAAATACATACAGTTCTGTGAGTTAGTAAAGAAATAGATCATTAGGGATATTACATTTGAACTTCTATATTTGATAAACTGAAGTATTTTACACAACCAAAAAGGTACAATGGACCTTTAAACAATATGATCTTTTTCTTTCAGGGATAGGCTGCTTTTTCAACTTCATTATTTGAAAGTGACTCCTTGGGTGACAGGTTCCCCAGAGATGGGCGGTACCAGGTTCTCTCACACAACAAAGAAATGAACCTTACTTTCATTTCCATAAGGAAAGAGCAGTTTAATGACGCTAAAGGGAAGGTACACTCAGAACGAGTGGGTTCATATCAGCACAAAAAGAATATCCAATGGCAGAAAAAAAAATTGACACAGACACAAAGAAAAGTGAGATGGATTCTCAATACATGGTCCCTTTGGATTTGAAACGTGAGCCCTGCATAGGGCGCCTCCCATTGGATCTTTTAGGGAATGCTGACAATATGATTGACAGGTTTACAGTTGTTTCTACTCATGTCTCTTTCCATAGTTCACTGGATAATAATTGGATGCATGACGTGCTGTCCATATTTGTGAACCTTTACCAAGTTCTGAAGGAAGGAAGATCATTGTAGGTCCTGCCAAAGGATCTAACAGGCACGTGTCATGGCATGGAATTTTAGGAAGATCCCGGGTCTTTGTTGTTTATTCTCTGCTTTTAGGTAATGGGCCTTGATACAAAGGTCCAGGGGGCTGCTCCGAGGTATTGCCTAGGTGCAGATGAGCATGAGGGGATTAGTCCTGCACCTTCTAATTGTACCATCTGTATTCACAGTGAAAACGGCTCCTCCCATTAGATGAATTTGTCATCAGGGTGGCTCTGCAGAGGATCCTGAAGCCGAGATGAGGAAGTTAAGTGACCCTGAGCATAGAATGTCTGGAGATTTACTGACACCCATCATAAGTTTTAAGAAAAATCAGGAAGAGACATGAGAAGGGTTTCTTTGGCAGAAATTTTAGTACATATTTAAGAAGGGACTGAGGACCCTCAGGAGAGAGCCAAAGACACTGAAACTAAGGACATTTATGTGCTTTTGGCAGTGGAAAGCTGTGGAATCTGACAATCTGTAGCTGCTTCTTGGTCTAGTGAATGACTTGGATCTCTCACCCACAGAAAGATAGTGTTCTGTCCACAAGGGAAAGGCGGCAGGAGAGGTGAAAATTTGGTCTACTTACTAACATTTTGGAAGAAGAGGAAGAGAAAAAAAATAAACTGGCTTGTGTCTAAATTTTTATTTTTACATTATGATTTACCTCTTTTTTGCTTATATTTTTTCCTGTCCTGCCTCATTCTCCCATCCTCCAGACTTTGATCTCTTATTTTTAATGGATGTAGAAGGGCTAAAGGTCTGCCTTTTATAACTGCTTTGGGCTGAAGAGGGCATTGATTTTGCCTAGCTGGGGATCAAAAGTCTCTGCGTGATGGATTTGAAGGAGATAAAAGAAGATGGGTTTTGTTGTGTGATGAAACATCACCTTTGGATAGTTTGAGAAAGAGAGTAAGGACAGCAGCAAGAAATTGACATTTAATCTTCTTTTATTAAGCATACAGGGGACAGAGACTAAAAGTAGAATATTGATGAATAGTGGCTTCAAAACTGGTAGAAGTTAGTACCATTCAGCATGAGACTTTTATCTTGATTTTGAAGCATTTTTCCAGAAATGTGAGTTTAAGAACATGTGGACACTTCTCTGTTAAAAAAACAACTTATGTTTTTATTTTTGTTTATAGAAATGGCAAGGGAATATACTAATGATATCTATTTTCTTAACTTTGAGCCATTAAATTTTTGAAGGATAAGGCTTGGTTTTGTAGACCTGAAGATCTTTTGTAATAATGGGCTCTAGTGAATATAAACCTATAAAGTTTAAAGTAGATAGCAGAAAGTTTATACTACAAAAGTAATTATGGTTAATAGAGAGAATATTTATATAGGCATTTTTCTATATAGGAACACCTATGTAAGAAGCTAAACCTTTATTTGAGAGTTATTTGGAAGAATGCTCATATAACACAATGAGAAAATACTGAGAGGCTGAAGGCCACATTTTGGGATAGCTAGTGAGACTAGTAATCATAACTTTGGATAGCTGTCTCAGCCATGGGAAAAGTAACCAGCACATAGACATGCACAAGTTCCACATGTACCACATACACAGATAGGTCTTAGATTATTTGTGAAAGCAAAAGACATAAACTAAATGTTCATCAGCAAAGGATTATTTTAATAAATTCATATGCATTTGAACAAGAGGAATCATATATTTTGAAAAGGAAGTAGGACTATTTATATATGTATACACTTCTATGAAATAATAGCATTAAATGAAAAAGAAAGTAGAGAAAAATGAGCCAGAATTTACGCAGTTATCTAAAACATTAAGATATATATGGACATATGCACCAAGATAAAGGTATATTTATATGCACATTGTTCTGTTGTCCTGTTGTTCTGGATTTTTGCTTTGTTTACTTTGCATTGTTGGAGACTGAACCCAGGCCTCTCACACTGAGTTACATCACCAGCCACTTATCTATTTATACATTTATTTTTGAGACAAGTTCTCACTAAGTTGCTCAACTGCTCTGGCTGGGCTCAAATCTGTGATCCTCCTTGTTCAGCATTCCAGAAAACTGGAATTACAAGAATTCATCAGTAAGGCTGATGCATAGTTGTATTTTTTAAGGCTGTTTAATTTGTGTTTATTATAATTAAATTTAATACAACCTTTGAAAATAAATAAATAAACCTGATTTTGGCAAAAAAAAAAATGGGGGTAGAAAGGGGTAGCAAAAAAAATTGATAAGTGTTATATATGTGTATCAATTCCTCACAATGAATATAATTATTAAATATTGAAAACGTGGTAATAACATTTTTTTAATTAAAAAAATAAAAAATATAACATTTATAAAAAAGTTGATATTTTTAGGATTACTAGATGTATAGGGTGAGGAGGAGAAAGAAAAACTATCACCATGACAACATTATTTGGCACGATATTTGCTGAAGCTGTGTAAATGTAAATATAAATATATATGTTCAATTTATTTTAGTGCCTCAACCCAAGAAACTCTTTACATCCATTGAACTAAACCATTCAGATCAATCAATTCTTTCTATGCATCAACATGAATACAGTCGCCATTTAAAGTGATATTTGAATAAGGATCATCTGCAATGATTTTCAGATGAACACTAAAAGCTTGTTTGCAGAATCTAACTACGGTCTAATTTGGAAAATGGTGCATCAGCCCTGAGGAAAGAAATAAATCTGAGGAATATTCAGAAGTCTTAAAGATTTTCAGAATGGCTAAGGAAGGAGGTGTGGCATAGGACTGAAGTTCTAGGATTGTTTGCCAAGCTTCAAGCACATACTTCATTGTACATTTAGAAATTCAACATATAGTTTTCTTTAGGGACAGTGAACTGCAGTTCACAGTTCACATTTGTGAACTGCAGTTCACATTTTGAAGACTTTTGACTTAAGGAAAAGATAAATTTTTTTTAGAGTTATCTCCTGTATTAATTCTAATAAGATTTTATATTTTAATTGCTATGTAGATGTGGTTTGAAACAAATTTTCAGCAAAACATATACTAAAAAATTCAAGTATCAAGAACAAAAAGAGAAAGTACACACATCATTTCCAAATATCACCGTAGCTGTTGATGCAGATAACATTGTCTGTAGTCTTGCAAGAAGTCAAAAGCCATGTAAAGTGTGTAGTTCCTATTTCCAGAAAAACAGGAGAAAAGTAATTCCAAAGTACTTAATGGTATTATATTCAGAAATAAATGTCTAAAACAATGTTTTGGAAAATAATCAGTGAATATATCAGAATATGTTCAGTAGGAAGTATGAAAACCAATTCAAGCTAACTTAAATTATAAAGCTTTCCCTGGGGATGGGGCAGGTAGACCATTTCCAGAAGATTATACAATGTGTCTCTTCAAGTCTCAGCCCAAATTGCAATATATTTTCTCCTCCACAGAAGAAAGAGGAGATATGTTATTCCAATATTTCTGCTGGTATCGTAACAAAACTAACTTCTGTTAGATAAACCCAGAATGAAGGATGGATGCTGTCACGAGCAAACCCCAGTGACCATTAACAATCATTGAGTTAAAAAAAGTCTTTATCATCAGCTTTAGTGCCATCCCCAAGATGGATTTTATGTGACTATTTCCTGCTCATCTCTGTTAGAAATCAGGGGCTAAAATAAAATGACATCTCAGTCAAGGTGAATGAGATTTAAATATTCAGCCTAGTTATTTCGCTTAACTAAGTGAAAATGAATGGAGAATTTCTAAATAAATCAATTGAAAGCCCTCCCTTTTGAATAGAGTTTCCTAACTCAAATTCAGACCAGTGAACTAATAGAGTTCAGGATGAGGATTTCAAGAAATTAGGAAGCAAAAGATAGGAGAGGCAGAAGAAACCACTCTGTAGGAAGATCTATGTACAAAGAAAATGAGGAAGACAGCAGTTTTTGTTATGTTGCAAACAGTCTTAACTAAATAGCACTTAACTGTATTGATAAACACTTACTCTAGGGACAAGATAGAAAATTACTTTAGGTTATTCCTACAATCAGGAACTTGGATTTGTAATGGTAAGATCCATAAGCATGAAAATGAGGCAAAAAGAGTTTGTGACATTGACAAAGGAGCCAAAAATCCTCAATGGAGGAAAGATAGCCTCTTTAACAAATGGTGCTGGAAAAACTCAGCTTTAACTTGCCAAAAACTAAAACTAGATCTAACTCTTTCACCATGTACCAAGCTAAAATCAAAGTGGATAAGAGACCTAAATATTAAAACAGATACTCTAAACTTGCTGCAAAACAGGTTAGGTAAAACTCTCAGAGACATTGGCTTAGGGAAAGACTTCATGAACAAAACTTCTATAGCACAGGAATTAGCAGAAGAAATCAACAAATGGGACTTCATTCTTCTAAAAAGCTTCTGCATAACAAAGGAAACCACCAACAGTGCAAAAAGGCAACCAACAATGTGGGAAAAAATCTTTACCAGCTGTTCCTCAGACAAAGGGCTACTATCTAGAATAAATAAAGAGCTAAAAAAAATCAGCCCACCCAAATTTAATGACCCAATTCAAAAATGGGCATCTGAAATGAACAGATATTTTTCAGAGGAAGAAGTAAGAGCAGCTAAGAAGCATCAGCTAAGAAGAAACACTCAACATCATTAGTCATTCAAGAGATGCAGGTGAAAACAACATTGAGATTTCATCTCACTCCACATAGAATGGCTGCCATTTCAGAATCAGCCAACAGCAAATGTTAGCGAGGCTGTGGAGAAGAAGGAACCTTTCTTCACTGTTGGTGGGAAGGTAGACTCATACAACCCCTGTGGAGATCAGTTTGGAGATTCTTCAAAAAGCTAGGATTGGAGGTCCCATTTGACCAGGCCATTGCCCTGCTAGGTATATACACACAAGAATTAAAGACTCATATCACAGTGACATATGTGCGCCAATGTTTATAGCAGCCCAATTTGTGATTGGTACATCTTGGAAACAACCCAAGTGTCCATCAACTGGAAACTGGACAAAAAAGCTGTAGTTCTTCTACAGAATGGAGTATTACTCTGCCCTAAAAAATGGTAAGTCTGAATCATTTATACTTAAATGGACATACCTTGAGGACATCCTCATAAGTGAAATAAATAGGGCATAGATAGGTACATATCGCATCTTTTCTCTGGTATGAGAAAAAAAGATGTAAATGAGTCCTAGAATTGTATGTTATATATTGTGAAACAGAAAATTCTCAATGTAAAGTAGGGTGAAGGGGGAAAAATGATGAGATTGTAACAAAAAAGTAAGGAAACAAATTTTATGTATATTGGGGGCAGTAGGGTGGGTAGGGCTATGGGAAAAAATGAGAATTAAGTTGTGTCTTATACTGGTACAAATCCCCATTATGGAGTACAATCATGATGCATATATGCAATGTACCAATAAAGATTAAAAATTAAAAAAAAAAGAATTTGTGACATTCAATCAATTATGAAGTTCTCTCACCAAGGGAAATCCTACCTTTCCTCCATACAGAAATAAGCTGTTGGGATTGTTAAAGGTAAAATTAATTCTCACTTAAATATGCTGTTTTGAATTGAGCTCTGGGGCCAAACATTTGACAAAGATCATGAATTTTTAGAGCAAGGAATAGGGCAGTATTTTTTTCTTTACATCATTGCGGAGGATGTGTTGCCATAATAGCACAAAAGCCATGTGGCGATCTGTTCAGCATCCTTGTGAAGTTTTGCAGCTAAATACCATTAAACATGAAAACCAAAGCAAGGATATTTCATTGCCCTGCCATAGCTACCATCTTGGTAACCAAAAAAAAAAAAAAAAAAAGAATCAAAGTATCAAAGTATATAGTTATTTTGAGTCACCCAGCAGCAGTGGGGCCTGTCTGTCAGAGTCTGGACTTCAGTTTTCTTAGATGTGCTAAGCATTTCTCCTCTGACAGCAGTTAGACTCTGGAATGATTTGTCTTTTAACACCATGCTTGCTTTATACTACTAAAGCTGTCATCGGTTACTAGAAGGGCCTTTACATAAAGTTTATCTGAAAAAAAAAGTACCATATCATTAATGCACAATTTGTTTAAAGAATGAAAAGAAATTGAATCAATGCTTGAAATCACTGCAGAATAACTAAGAATCTGTGTTAACCTCCCACATCTTGGCCTGTAGCCATTTTCCTGTCCACAGAATCTATGACTAGTGAAAAGTTAATGGAAGCTACCAAGAGTAATACGTTGTTGACTTGCTCAGGATTGTATTCAGCTGTGTTTTACAGAAGTCTGACAGTGGTTCAGCCAAATAGAGATTTTTTAAAAAATCATATAACAAGGAATAAAGTTGAAAGTCATGTAGAGCCAATGCATAGGGTATAAAGAATCAAGCCACTTCCCCACAGAAGAGGGAAAGGCTGTTATACTTCTAGTCATCACATTCATGTTCAGTGAAAGAAGAAGATGGAAGATGAAGTAGCAAAACTTTGCACTAATTTATTCTCTGCATGTATGTGTCTCATCACACAACCATATCTACAATCCAAATATCATAATGTCCTTTTAAAAAAAAACACCTCCATTTATATCACATTGCTTTAAATGGAAAGCATAACTTCATTCTCCAAAGAAACCTAAGGAGAGTGTTTTTAAAAATTTTTTATTGATGTTTTTAGTACACTTTATATACATGTCATGATCAAACTGAGAATGTCAGTGGTACAAAATGAGAATTTGTACCAGTACATGACACAATTTAGTTCTCACTTTTCCCATTCCCCTGCACACCCTCCCTATACCCCTCACCTCCTTTGTATTTATAAGCTTTGTTTCCCTTTTTACCATCAAATTTTTTCTTTACATACCCTTACCCCCTTTCGCCTTTGAATATTTTCTATTTGACAATATGAGTTATATATTTTAGAACTCAATCACATTTTCAGTTTCTCATACCAGAGAAAAGATATGGTATTTATACATCTGTGACTTATTTATTTCACTTATGAGTATGTCCTCAAGTTATTTCATTTGAAATTTATCATTCTTAATGGCAGAATAATACTTCATTTTATTTAAAGTAAAAACACCTTTATCCTGTCTTCAGTTGATGGACATTTTGGTTGTTTTCAAGTTTTAGCAATCACAAACTGAGCTGCTACAAACACGGATGTACGTATATCGCTGGGATATGAATCTTTAATTCTTTCATGTATGTGCCTAGCAGGAGAATAGGAGTGTCAAATGGGCCCTCTAATCCTAGTTCTTTGAGGAATACTCACACTAATCTCTACAGTAGTTGCACCAGTCTATATTCCCTCCCAACAATGGAGAGAGGTTCCTTTCTTCTCACAGCCTTGACAGCATTTATTGTTGGTTAATTTTGAGATAGCAGCCATTTTTTTGTGGAGTGAGATGGAATCTCAGTGTTTTAAATACAATGTATTGTTGTATTGCAAATATCAGTAATAAGTAAGGGGAAAATGGGTGCTGGGTGAACAATTAGGAATTTCTACCTCAATTGTTCTTAAAAGATTTCTCTAGGCTATTAAATATAGTTTAACTGTTTTTAATTCCAGAAAAAATTGTGGACCTATAATTTTCTTACGTATAACATCATATGTTGGAGTAAAATTGCATTTATTTATACACTCAAGAATCATTATTGCAAAATCTAACCGGATGCTGTGTTAAATGTTAAATACATAAATGAGACAGAAAGCTGACCTCAGGTAGCTTATTATCAGCTAAGTGAGATTAAAATAAAGATAAAATGCAGGGGGGGGCATAGTGCAAGTAAAGGTCAATAGCAACAGAAAAAGTGATACATTATACCTGCTAACATAAGAAGTTGGACCGTGAAAAGGGATATCATGTCAGAGTTAGTTAGTAGAGCACTATTTTGAAAATCAGTAGGCACCTAGTAGATTGCCTGGAGAAACAGAAAAAAAAAAATGGAGCATTTACAGTTTTGGCAAAAGTACATAGGATTTAAAGAGTCTAAAGTATTCACAGTACAAAGGAAACAATTTTCCTTTGTTGCACCAAGATGAGAGAATATAAATACAAACCTCTTAAGTGGAAAGATAAACACTTGCACAATATAGTCAATTATCAAAAGGTACTGTTCTTCAAAGAAAATCACATTAATTCTTAAACTTGTTGCTTAGGAGGAAGCTCCAGCAAATCTTAGGTTAATTTCTGAGAGTTTATATGGAGACGACAATGCTATTTCTCCTTACTACAGCCACACAGCCATATTGTATTACCATGTCTGCTAGCCTGAGGGATCTCTAATTCCATAGTTCATCTCTCCGAGCTATATTACTAAATCCATCACTTCCACTGGCTTAAAGGGCAGGAGCGTCTCTGTGGAGTACCTTGCAGTATCTTCATTACACTGGCCTCTTATTTTCTTGGTCTCAGCTTGGTTTAATGACTTAGCCTGACTGACAGATTCTGGTAAAGTTCTTATGAGGACTTCTGTGCAATGTGAATATTGCTGATAAGTGAATCCCTTGAATATTTGGCTAAACATTTCTCTCATTTTTTCTGCACAATCTGGCACTCCTTGTTTGGCCTATCACCATAATTTTCATGCACTGTTGTCAAAATATCCTGCCTTCAGGATATCTTTACCAGAAGGTACAATTTATTGATCAATCTAGTTTGCCTATTTTTCCTCCTCTTTAAATCAGGGTTGTGGTAGGAAACAGAACTCAAGCCTTGAAGTTTCTAATAAATGGATGCTAACAAGAAGGGTGCTTTGTGTATGGATGAGCAGCAGAGGATGCTCATGGTTCCAGAGATTAGCAACAGTGGGAAGCCACTACCGCACCCACTGCTGAAAGGAAAGGGATTGTAGAAATCCATGCCAAGTCTGACTTGGTGGAAGAGTCCAGGGGGAAGCTGGGGAAGGACTCAGCTATGGTGCAGTATTGCCAAGGACAAGGCACCAACAAAGTTGGGAAGGAGGGAGATAAGGTAACCCTTTGACTTTTTTCGCTTCCCACTTTTCCTCTACTGTATCTGTCCATCAGCCTATGTCAGGGAAAAAAATCAGACAGGCAACCTCCACACAGAGTAATGGAGGAAAAGGGCTGTACTGAAAGGCATGCAGATTCAGAACACCATAGATCCACTCTGCATATTTTATTTTATTTATTTATTTATTTATTTATTTATTTTTTTGAGACAGTGTCTCACTTTGTGGTTCAGGCTGGCCCTGAGTTCAGCCTCAAACTCACATCACAGCAATCCTCTTGCCTCTGCCTCCCGAGTGCTGGGATTACAGGCGTGAGCCACCACGCCCGGCACTGTGGTATGTGGTACTGGTTGCTGCTGGGTGTGAGTCTCCATGCCCAGTACTGTATGTGGTTACTGGGGAATCGAACCCAGGCCCTTGCACTTGCAAGACAGGCACCAGAACCACTGAGCTAACTCCCCGGCCCCACTCTGCATATTTTAAAAGTCAACGACATTGTCTTTTCACATTCCAGAAAGCTCTGAGTACCAGATGACAAATTGTTCTTTTGCTTTTGGTTAGGATCAGATCTGCTGGAGCTTGTTCCCTTAAATGAGGGAGGGAATCCAGTAACATTTACTAGAAGATGTTCTCGACTCATTTTTTTCACTAGGTTTGAATTTTATAGCTAGACTACATATTAACTTGTCCAAGATACTTTACTTCTTTCTATAAAACTTTTTCTCATTTAAAAAATGCAACAAATTCAGGAAAAAGATAAATGAAATAATTTATATTATGTGATCACAGTGATGAGATCATTATGAGCACTTTGTAAATGTTAGCTAGTATTAGAAGTTATAAACTTGGTATATTAATATTGCAGCTTTTTACATGTAATAATATCTGTACCATAAATTTCCAAAATTAAATGAATAAATGTAAAGCACTTAGAAGGAAAGGCTAAGACTATTATTGTTATCATTATTTAAAATCGTGCTTTAAGAATGTACTGACTGAATTTTTTAAAGCTCATAATACATTGTTATGTTCTTAAAGTAGAAGATTAGGCAACAAGTGTAGTATATTTTTATTTTTGTGGAAATTTCATGTACCGTGATGCCTAGAAATGAACTTTATTTTATTTTAAAACAAAGTACTGAAAATTTGCTGTCACTAGTAGAAACAGTACACCAGCACTATGAAACATGACTCTGTTTTGGAAAGGACACTAGAATGGCCTTTTAATTTTACTCATTATAGAAAATGACCCTCATCATTAACTAGTCCACGGATCTTGAGAAGCTACCCTGAGGGGATTCTCTATTGTAGACTGCGGTTACAGACTTTAAGAGCAATGATGTCTGATGCCTATTGAATTATCCACTTTGGCATCATAATTCTCTTATGATATAAGATCTGTCATAAGCCTCAGGCTGTGCAAGGAAAAATCTTGCTGTTTGGTAGTAAGGTAGACTGAAGAAAGGAGGCATGGGACAGAGGACAGCTTCAAGAATCATGTGATTAGGAGCACTAAATTGGAAGAGGAAGATGCTCCTAAACTTGAAGAATAGTCCAGCCTTTTGCTTACTAAAAACATTTGTGTTCTATTCCTAAATCCAAACATTAAATTGCAAAAAAATTGACAATTCAATAAATAATTTAACACAAGGTTAATATGACAAATAAAAATTTTAGAAAGATTAAGATTGACAGGCAGACAATAACAAAAAATATCCAGATTAAATGTTGATATTCTGAAATGTGGGAGACATTGATTTAATTTTCCAGAATAAAATAAAGTTGAGAATAGAAATCCTAAAAGATGGTGTAAAGGAATGTTTTATCTGATGTTCACCAACCATGTGTTAAACTGCATTGTTTCTTACATTACTGTAACCGCCCTGCTCCAGCCATGACCATGGTGACCAGGACCTCCTACTGCCATTTACTCATGGAGTAAAGCAGAAACTTCAACTCTCCCATGTAAAGCTACTTAGACTTGCTCCCGACGGTTCAAAAACTCATCTACAAATCAATGACAGAGCACCAACCACTCTTGAAGAAGAGATATTCTTCCTCTATAGGAACTTTGCACATCTTCCTCCCAAGTTCTTGCGGTTGTTATTTTTTTAAAAATTCTGTTCTCAGTTCAAATGTCAACTTTTCAGTGTCTTTCCCTGATTATCATTTCCAAAGTCCTTCAATAGATTATTTTCTCTGAGGTGCATATCATTAGGAGTTACATCTTTTTCTTTTTTCCAGTCTTGCCAGTTGGGAAATATCCTTGGAGGTGTCAAAGGGCAACTGAGAAGCTCCTCTGAGGTGCAGAATTGATTAAACTATTGCAGGCTGATGAGCTACCCCCCAGTCTTCACTGCTCAGCCCCAGCTCTGGACCCTGCCTGCCTTCTGCATTTCAGGTTCAATGAATCACAGCACCCTGTAAAGCCTCTTCTTATACTGATGAGTTTATGAAGATCATCTGTCTAAACACATGAATGATTCAGAGGTACAGCGCTGTTATAAGCAGTAGGTCCTGGGGACTCATCTTTGAAGGATATGTCTGGTCCCAAGCACCTCCCTCTTGAGCTCTTATCTTGCTCTTTGCTTCCTGGCTGCCATGAGCTCAACAATTTTCTTCCATGATGTTTGAGCCTTGGAGCCTCTCAAACCTCTGAAACTGTGAGCAAAAATAAATCTTTTCTCTTTGAAGTTGTCTATGCCAATTATTTTGTCCCATCAATGAAAATGAAAGCTGACCAATGTCTTGTCTCTCCCCTCTCACACATACATATGTACATATGGTATAATCAGAGCACAGTGAATTTTTAAGATTTTAAAAATTATAGTAAAGATACATCATTAATCCTCCTCAAAATATTCCAGCTCCCTTTAAACATACTTATCCCATCATTCTTATCTTTTTCTTTTTTTTAAAGTTGATTTTTGGATACATTTTATATTTACACTATGATCACATTCAACAATGAGAGTTTGTACCAGGACATGACACATCTTGATTCTCATTTTTCTCATTAAACTGCCCTCCCTACAATCCCCACCCCCTACATACATAAGCTTTGTTTCCTTCTTTTACCATCAATTTTTTTTCTTCCCCTTCTTTACCTACCACTACACACCCTTTCCTTTTTGGTTTGAAGATTTTCTTCCTGTTCTACATCTTGTAACTCAGTTATGCTTTCAGTTTCTCATGTCATATAAATTATACCATATTTGTATATCTGTGTCCCATTTATTTCCTGTTCTTGTCTTTTTCTGAAGCAATTCTGGAAATCCTTTTTCTTGAGTCGTGCTTCCTTGGATACCTCAATGTCCTGAATTGGTTCAAAACATTCAAAGTAAAAGGATGAGTTAAAAAGATGAATAAAAGGAGGAGTATAAAAATAAGGGGGGAAAGGCAGCGTGGTGGCACATGGTAATGCATTCTTGTAAGTCCAGCACTCCGGGAGGCTGAACCAGGAAGACTGAGCACATCCTGGGAACGACTGATAAAGACTCTAACTCAAGTAAAAATTAGAAAATTGTTAGGAATTAAGGCCAGTATAAAGGTCTTGGGTTCAATCTCAGCACCAAGGAAAATACAGAAATGAGTTGGGGCGGGGAGAACAAAGTGAGATCTTTACTATTATATCATTGTACACACAAAGAGCGATTCATGTTTTATAACACAAAATGATAATGCTGCATGCTCGCATCTTAGGATGATTGCCCATGTGTTTAGAGATGGGGAAAGGATCTGTGAGGAATGGGGCCAAAAGGAAATCGACACTACAAATAAAGTGAGAGAAGGAGCGCAGCCTCAACAAGTAAAGGCGGTTCCAGAAACGCTGGACCGAGGCAGCTAATTTGATCTTCAGCATTGGATACTCAGAGAAATAATAAAGATAACCTCATTGTATCTCTCGAAACAGCTGCAGCCGGAGCTTCTGCAACACCAGCAGCGAAGGGGAGGCGGAAGTGCTAAGGCTGCACTGTGCACAGAGCCGCAAGATAAACGAGGTGAGGAGGCGGCGCCATCGGTTCTGCGCTGTGTCCATCTTTCTTGCAGCACAGCAAACAAGACAGCAACACATTGATTTACAGAAAAGGGGCCTATCTTTGCCACCAGAAGGCCTGGAAACTTTATTTTTTTCTGATGAGAGCAAATCACTCTTTTAAGAAAGTCACTGAACATCTAAAGAGAAGCTTTGAAAAATAAGCTGATAAAATAAGTAGGTTCTTCATGTGTCTCCTCAAAGAGCATCATCATTTTCTGGTTTCTAATGGCTATTCCTCTTACTTACCAAGTCTAGCTGCAATGCAGATGAACACAGGATTTACTGCAGACAACTCTCAAGTGGGGAGAGCTAACCCTAACCGTAGCCTGTGTTCCTAGGTCACACTACTTAACACACAGTAAATAATTTATAGTTTCATTATTATTCCCTAGAAATGATACAGGGTGGGTTGTGCCTTGGAAGAGATGAAAATAAGAACATCACACCAAATCCCAGAGAGGACTGGCATGTAAATAAATGAAGCATATTATTTTCTGCAAACAAAATACCAACTAAGGATGCACATTATGCAATAATTATTTTGCCACTTGAACCTCAAACAGTCTTTCAACTGGGAACTTCAACTGCTTTCAGCTACTTGGCCTCGACTGGCCATCTGAATCATATTTTATTCCTAAAAAGTATCTGGAAGATTTCTTTGTAACTTCTTTAGTGAGAGCACCATTTTAAGGAAATGGAGGGAAAGGAAAGCATGATAAATTTTGGAAGAGTTTCCAAAGTTACTTTTTTGGAAATTTGAAGTGACATTATTAAGCTTATTGATAATGACATTACATTTATTCCATTAGGTGAAACATGAGTGTTTTCCTGTTTATCTAAGAACCGGCTGGGAACATAATCCATAACTTTTAAGAAATAGTAAATATGCCAATAATGTCATCTCTGGGGCATAGATTCAATGTATTAAGGATAATAAAATGTAACTATTTGGCTTTTTATATCTCCAACATTTTATTTTTTTCATCTAGGCCATAGTCAATGAAGACCTGTAGTATCTAGGTACTCTGTGTAGTATGATATATATGATATATATTTATGTATATAATATATGATATATATGATACATATATGTACACACACACACACATATATATATGTGTATATATATATATATATATATATATATATATATATAATACCACAGATTGTAATGAAATGCATCAGGTGCAAATACAGTAGAAATCTGGAGAAAGTAATGTAACATGGAATTACAGTGGGAAAACACCATTACTGACAGAGTCTGGAAATAGTGCGGGAGGAAGCAACATCTGTGCAGGGCATTTGAGGACACACAGGACTGGTGGGGAAGTGCTGTTCCTGGCAGCAAATACAGGGCCACAGAGGAGTCCAGGGTGATATGGTAGTGAAGGGTTAAGTGCTCTTCTGCTGAACACATGAAGCAAGTGGATTGCTCTGTCGTGTTAGTCAGAGGTCTGGCGGTGAAACGCGTGGTTTTAATGCCAAGAGGCCAGGGTTTCCTGCGTGGAAATCCTGTTCCCAGGCTACAAAATGATAAGGTAATGACACCATCTGACTGTTGCATGCACAGGAGTGTGAAGGATGCATTGTGGGGAAGAGAATGAATCCATGGTAATAAATAAGAAATTTCATAGCATTTCAAGAGAAGAATAGAAAGAGTGGAAAGAAGGATTGGCTCCAAAAACTATCACTGGGTGCACCATCTTTACAGATTTATGGCAGAGGGTATCTTAACGTGGTTTTGTTGGGGGGTTTTGTTGTTGCTGTTGTTTTTACTTTTTGTTTTATTTTGCTTTGTTTTTATAGAATTTTTACCTTCTCATAGACAAGCATCTGACAGGGATAATTAGATTTTTAATAATGGAAATGAATAGAGAAATTAAAAGTTCCTGTTAACCATTTAATGGTGAAAAGAAAATTTTGACAATACTCTACAAGAGTGGTCCTGTTATGTTGAATGCTATGATGATGTGTATCCATAATGTACCAATAAAGATTTGAATTAAAAATATTTCCTGTGAAAGATAAATGAAGTTCAATTTGGGAAGGTTGATCACTTTTGCAAAAGATTGTTATGAACTTAAAGAAATTAATTTAATCAGGAAATGATTCAGTATCTTTAACTGATAACTTTATTCCCAATACTCCTCTCTAACCTATCATCATCATCAGAGTTAAGAAGGTAAGGGCTCAAAAGTGCTATTACAACTCTCCAGTGAATAAGTTTACATATCCAATGCACACTGTCTATTCTTCACATAACCAATTGCATTTGTGGATTAGGTGTGATGAGAACAAAGGATAATGAGCCAGAAGAATAAAAGTGACAGAGAGGAGCCAGACTTTGGAACCTGGGTGAAAGGAAACAGGATAATTCCAACAGTTCAGTTAGGTAAAAGATCAAGCTGAACAGTGAGCATGACGGGATGTGTCCAGAGCTTGCTAACTCTAAGATACCACCCACTCTCGGGTCCACCATGCAGCTGGAAGGTGGGGTCTGGTGGAAATCTAAATTTACATGGAACCATCAAATCCACAGCTGAAGCTTCCTGGAATAAACTGTAAGCAGAACAGAAAAAAAGAGAGAGAAATTATCCATTGACACAAGCATTTAGGATGTAGGTATAAAGGGGAAGGGCGAGAAGCTGAAGACTGAGAAGAACTAGTCAAGGACAAAGGGAACACTAGAAGTATAAGAGTGAAATGTGGAACATAGCAAAGGAAAAGAGTATCGAGTAGCAGGAGGTGGACAACGAGTCCATATGGCAAATATGAAAAGGACTTGAAAAGACCTCAGGATGATTCTGTTAATAAATCACTGCCAATAATCCTTGATATCCTATAAACTGCAGCAGAGCCAGATGCTGCCAGACTCGTTCTTCTTTAAATGACAATATCACACGGGCACTTAACAACACTTTATCTAAACAGCTTTGCCCTCTGGTTTCTTGTCTAAGAGATAAGATACATAATGATGGTTTAGGGAGGCAGCTAACTTATGAAGATGTTAGAAAATTAACACTTTCCAGTAGGTGCTTCTCCACAGATCCAAATGATGATTGTGAGACCTGTCTTGTTTAATGCAGGCTCCCAAGGGTCTAATTAATGCACAGTGCATGGTATTGGCAGTGGGACACTTGCTGTGCCATACGCCCCTTTCCCATAGTAAGTTTTCTGAAAAAGTATCAATTAGTGACCTGCAGCCGCTAAATGGATTTCTCTTTCCAGCTCTCACCAAATGACCTCTAAATTTACAATTGCTATAATCA
Source organism: Petromus typicus (assembly GCA_004026965.1). Lineage (NCBI taxonomy): Eukaryota > Metazoa > Chordata > Mammalia > Rodentia > Petromuridae > Petromus > Petromus typicus. The sequence goes on from PVIR01007238.1 coordinate 31,819, forward strand.
GTCACTGTGCTGTGTACATAGTACTTAAAGCTGTCTTCATATAATATTTGGAAATTACTTATGTGCTGGCATCATGTATTTGAATTCAGAAACACCAATTTAAAATTTCAAAAAAATGTTCTTTTATCCTTTTTTATAAAGCCAAACAAACAGGTCAATGGTGAAAGGTAATTCAGCAAAATATATGTTTGCAAAATCAACTTATGCTTGTAGCATCAAATAAAAGGCACTGCAAAAACAAGGGCATCACTTGTTTCAATCCTTAACATAATTACACTATTACTTAATATAACCAAGAAGTTGCATAGCTCAAACCTTGCTTTTATTGATGATAGAGTCGAAATAACTTTGAAAATGTCTGAGAATATTAAAATGAGATACCTAAATCTTTTACAGAATATACAAACAGTTTATAAATGTCTTTGTTTCTTTTGATTAAGAAACTTAAAAAAATGACTACTAAATATTCTGTTATTATTGTGTTGTTTCCAAAGAAACCAATCCCCAAAGAGGGGATGGCTGATAAGAAATGACAAATCCAGTGCTGCATACAAATATAGAGATTATTAGGAAACAAACAGGCAAGATAACAATGTGTCTCGCTGTAATTTCAATTCAGGAATAGTAGTGATAGAGAAATATGGTGCTGATAAAGGAAGAGAAGAAGTAACACTCACTGGGCTTATTTAATTTTGCTAGTACTCCGGATTATTCTTATGTAAACTTGATTAATCTTTACAATTATAATTTTCTATTCTAATAATACTATAATTATCACAATGTGTAAGTTAGGAAAATGAAGTTGAAAAAACAGCAAATTTTCCAAAACTGTGACAATGTGTTTGCATTATCTTTTTGTATTTCTGATATTCCTCACCACTTTGACGCAACCTGTTCCTGAATTTTCTGAAAAAGACACATAGATACTGGTAGAAATGGACTGACGGGGAGCTGGAGGACATATCTTCTCCTCTCATCCCACCTCAACTGCAAACCAAGTCTTTGCTACTTTTTATTTATTTTCTACCTTCCTTTGTAGTTATCTGTTAATTCCTATAATGAAATAATGTTGAACATCATAGTTTTAATCAAACATAAGGTGAAATCTTGCCATAAATGCTGTACATTCTCATTTGTATGTGGAAGCTAACAAAGACGACTTTGTGGAAATAAAGCACAGGGTAGTAATCACAGGTAACTATGAACGATGGGAGAAGAGGAATAGAGAGAGACGGAAAAAGGGAACATACAGTCAGAAAAGAGGACTGAGTTCTAGTGCACGATGGCATAATATAGTGACTCTAGTTTATAATTTATTATATATTTTATAAGGAAATGAGATGGAAGAATTTGACAAATCCTAACATACAGACATGATAAGTGATTAAGGAGATAGAAATGCTAAGTACCTGGATTTGAACATTACACATTATACATGAGTGAAATTATCACATTTGTTCCTAGCAATATGTACAATGATCGTGTACCAATTTAAACTTTAATATTTAAAAAATTGAAATGAATTGTAAGTCAACTATGTGATGGCTTCAGATAGCTAGCTCTTGACTTTTTTAAACTAAAGGAGATGACACCAAAGAAGAATTATGTTCTGAACCACTTTTAAAAATACAGAACTCTGCTAGGTATATACAAAAGGAATTAAAAGATTCATTTTACAGTGACATATGTGTACCCATGTTTATAACAGCTCAGATTGTGATTACTAAATCTTGGAAACAACCAAAATGTCCATCAACTGGAGACTGGATAAAGAAGATATGGTTCTTTTATGGAATGGAGTATTAATCTGTCATTAAAAATGAAAAGATTGAGTCATTCATACTCAAATGGATGTACCTTGAGGACATCCTCATAAATGAAATAAACAGGTCACAGATGTGTAAATATCGTATTTTTTCTCCAGTATGAGAAAATGAAGTTGCAAATGAGTTTTAGTATGTATAGATGATATTGTGAAATAAAAAATATTTAAAATGAAAGAGAGTGTAAGGGTAAATAATGAGGGGAAAAGAATGTGGTAATAATAAATAAAAAAGAAAACAAAGAAACAAAAATAGTATATACAGTGGGTGGGGGGATACAGGGCAGGGGAAAAGGGAAAAAATGAGAATCAAATCATGTCATATTCTGGTACAAACTCTCAATGTTGAATGTGATTATGACGTGTATTCATAATGTACCAATAAAGATAAAACTTTTTAAAAATGCAGAACTCAACTTCAACACTATGTCTTCTAAGAATTATAAATTGGAGTTGATTGTTTCTATGTACAATACAGATAAGCCAAGATGAGACAGCTATTTATAATATTATAGCTTTGCTATTCTAAACATTCCTATTTGACTTTTTCCTCAGGAAGGATAGTTTCCTAAGTATGAGGATCTAATTCTAGATTTTAGAATTTCTATATTTTAGCTGGTTGCCATAAGAGTCAAATGAGATAATGTCATTGAAAGTGTTTTGCAAACAGCACCACACAATAAAATGGTGGGCTGTTTTAATTATCATAACTTGGTTGAAATAATCTATTGTGGTATTAATTCTCAGTTGCAGAGATAGAGGCAAGGCACCGTGAAACTACTGTTCTTGTGAGAAATAGAGGTAGAAATTACAAGCTGCTCTACAGCCCACTGAACCGTGATCCTGGAGTTCACTCATCACTCTTGGAAGCTGTTTTCCCCCTTTCTTTTTCTCTCATAGTTCTTTCTCTTTCCCTGCTTCCTTCTCTGTCAGGAACTGATTGATTGTTAAGGCTCCAGTGACTTTAATTAGACTCTCCCTCTAGCATATTCTCCGTTTCCAAAATCGAGGGCAGTCAAATTTTATTTATTTATTTATATTCAATTAGTTTTCGCTATGCAAGGTTTAAGAGTTGAATTATTTGTGTGTGGATGTTTCATTATTCAAATTTTATGCATGACAGAGTTCTGGAGGGCACCACTGCCCAGGAACTAACTCCTGCATTAAACCAGTGCACTTGCTGTATCTCTGAGAACAGAAACTCGAACGTTTTAACAAAAGAATGTGCCACCATTTATTGAGGCTTTTGTGTACACCTGACAATATACTAGGTTACTTATCAATTGTCTTAGATAAAATCACTAATATCTTTACAAAGAAAATTTTATTATCATCCTTATCTAGAAGAGGAATGGAGGCTCAACAAAGCTAAAGTGATTTGCACCAAATCACACACCTGGCAACAAATAAAGATAAGATTCAAACTTAATTCTTGCTGAGACCAAATCCACGACATGGCACTGGTGGAGTTTGCTTATTGTAAAACCATTCATTAAATGTATACACTTATTTGCTTGTAAGCAGAAAGCCAGAGTATAAGCTTAATGTTGTACAGAAAACTGTTCAGTCTACTTTTCTAGATAACCCACTCATTCACCGAAGAGTTGTCAGTTTTCTCTTCTTTTTTCCCTGGGCTTCCTTTTCATTATATCAATCTCTCAATCCAATCTGTTGAAGTTTGTGTTTCTTTTTGTTACTTTACTTGAGGACTGCTCCTGTCTTTTCCCTCCACAATTCCTACCTCTGTCAGAGCTGTTTAAAATATACAAGCAATCCTCTGGGAAGCTTTTGCAGAAGGCTCACTCTGTGTTAAGGACTTTCCTATCCACTGCATTGTTCCCATTCTTTTCCTTATCTCTTATTTTTCTGTCACTTACGCTTCTCATATATACAAGCATAGAAAATTCTTCTTGTTTTGGTAAATGGTTTGCTAACCCTTGAATCTTGTCTCACCTTCTGTCTTAGTCCCTGTGGACTGGTGTAACTAAATTCTGTAAGCTGGGTAAGTTTTTAATATTGGACATTTGTTTCTCACAGCTCTGGCTGCTGGAAGGTCCAAGAATTCAGTGTCAGATGTGGCGTCTGGCACCTGATAGAAGGTACCTTTGCAGTACGTGGAATGGGAGGCTTTCCCTCCAGTTTCCTTTTTAAGGGCATCAATTTCCAGCAAGTCTCTTACCCCATGATATAATCACCTCTGAAATTGCCCTTTCCTCTTCATCCCTTCACAGTGAGGGTATGTGGTCTTCACAGATGACATTGGGATAAATTTGAAATAGGGAGAGTATATAAAAATATAAAAATTCTGACCATAGCAACCATTTTGCCTTCAGTTTCACCTGCTGAGTGTTTGTTACTCTGCTGAGAGTTTTGTGATCTTGCACTGTTTTACATCCTTTTATTTATTTCATTTCTCCTCTCAAATTACAAGAGCTATTTTTTCTTCAACTTCCCACAATTTCCAAAACATTTGTTTTCTCATAATAAATATCTCAATGTTGTGACAACAGAGGAATTCACAGTATAAAACTGAAGGTTTTTTACTTTAAATTCACAAGTAAATCCACATTAACAAGACATGGCTACATATACATTTTCTAAGTATCATAAAAATGTGGAAGAAAATGTGTGCTATCACGAGATCAACTTGTATTTTGATTAATTGTCATGCATTCCACGTGAAAGCAAAACTGAACTTGGAGAGCATAAGGCTCTGTCACTTTACAAATTACAACAGAAGATAAATGCCTCAAAATCTGTATTTATTATTTTACTCTCTCTGTTTTGATGCTGTAAAACATAATAGATAAAATTCCTTAGGGTTTTCCAAATGTTGTAATAAACACTATATAGACTTAACTTTTACCTTTTTGTCCATGTAAAGTTCTGGTGAGTGTGTTTTTACACTTTGTAACTTGGTTGCAAGGTGGAGCCATATTTCAGAAAACTGAAACACAACCAGCTCTTGAAACAACTCACAAGAAGCTGTAGGAAGGATATGAACTGCTGACATCATGGGCCATGTATAGCTACAGATATCTAATGATATAATTGTTTGATAATGATTATTTGGTCATTTTCCAAGAATAAACCTGGCTGTCAAAAGAATATACAAATATTCAAGCCTAGACACACCTTCCTGGCATGCTCCTTCTCCTTACAAGTCATTTTTTTTAAAGTTCCCATTTATCCATCCAGATCTGGGCATTTAACCAAACGTACATATTTTCAATTGCTTATGCATGCTTCACTCATCCATCCCTTCCTCAAGCAATATGATTAACCATGGTAACAGTGGCTTCATTAAATGTTTGTTCAACCTTGCACAACTCAGAGACGTCCCAGGAACAGACCTTCACTTCAGTGTTTTCTTTCCAGGTGGCGCTAGTGAGTTTTCCTCCACTGGACAATCTGCCGGTGAAGGGTAGTTGGAAGGAAAATTAATCCGGGAAACACTGAAAAACTCAACACACAAGCCAAGATACAATAAGCAATAAGAATGCATCTATTTGTCTTAGAAAAGATTATCTGTTTTCCTACCAAATTCATTCCTCATTCTTCCCGACAGCACCTCCAGGATGACTTTTACACTTTCACTTACAGTTCGGTTTTACCATGAACCTGAGACTTCAGTCCAGAAAGGTGGTCAGAAAGAGTGTTTACTACCCTAAGGTTTCTTCCTCACGATTCCCATTTGCATGGCCTCACGAGGGTGCTGGAACGGCGGTAAATTTCCATGAACAGACTCATGAAATGGAGAGAGCCCGGGGCTATCATTAGCCACAGGAATGGAAGCTACCTAAAAGAAATGCTGATGGTGTATGAGGAAAGAGAAAACTTTTAAACTGTATTTAGCTGTTAAAATAACATGTATATCAATTAGGGGCTGGTGCTCTCTTAATTAGTTCAAAAGTAAGTATCCTGAAAAAGTTCTTCCCACATTAGAAATCTAAAATATAAGACATCAGCTGAGTGTTAGGGTGTTGGAAGGAAACTCTTACCAAAAGCTTGAAAATAGAGATCCATATTATGTAGGGGTGAAGTGTTTGTTAAATATGTATCTGATTCCAGAAAGGCCAAATCAGCCTAGCCCCTTAATTGAGCAACAATGAAAAAGAAAATCTTCAAGCGTATTTGAGAGCAGTGAAAACAAGAGGATTCTGGGAAAGAGTCAAAACTTGGAAGAATGTCTTTTAATCTAAGAACAGGCTTAATTTGGTTAAATCGTTAATGGTGAGTGTGATCAGGATATGTATATAAAATGTACCTATTTCATAATTTAAAAAGTATGCAGGGTAAATAAAGCTGACAGAAAACTCATAGTATTTACACGTATTATGGCCAGTGGATAATTTTCAGGCAACATTAGTAATGAGAGAAGGAATAATGGAAAGAGAATATTCTGAGAGGTGGTAGATCCTGCGAGGTGGTACATCTTATTATCTATATCAATTCTGCCCAAGTCTCCTACAAACCCAAACCATATACATGTGACAAAAAGCACAAACCAGTGAACCTAGAGTTGAAATTGACCTCAAATCCAAAGTACTTGGGTTAGTACTGGAATTGTAGTTTTAACCTCTGATCAGTCTTGAGTTATGACCTACATGGAATGAATTGAGTTTGTAAGTCAGTGATCCATGCTAATTATAATTGAAGAATACAAATGTTATTTAATTCCTGCCCAAGAAATGGAGCTTATAGTTCTCGAGTACAACTAACTAGTATAACAATAAACAAAAAAACAATTGAAAACTTAAAATTTCTAAAAATAACATAATACTGAGTCTTCATACAAAATAGCCACACTATTAAGTCAAAAGTACTCAAGATATTCATATATCAGTAAATATTATTCATTCTTTGGAGACATCTAAGCTCAAAAATAGGTTCATAATGAGCAAGTGTAGAAAATTTCAGGGGAGAAATAAATACCAAAGAAAAGAAGTATAAAAGTCCTGGAACAAAAATGGTTATTTGAAATTTTATAATCCATTGGTTGGATTTATGAGAAAAATGGAGATGATGAAATAGCCAGTGAATTTAAAGAGTCCAATAAAAACTTTCCAGTCCCGAAAGCAGAAGGAAAAAAGATTGAAAGAAATAAAAATAGTCTTGGAGATCTGAAAAATAACATAAAATTTTAGAAAGTCCGAACAATAGTTGAAAAATATGACACAGTGAAATGTTGGAATAAATATGGCCAAAATGCCTAAAATTCCTAAAAGATATAAATTGCCAGATTCATGAAGCTTGGTGAAGCCTAAAAATGATAAAATGATAAATAATCACACTTAAGCTTCCCATAGTCAATGATTGACCAGAGTTTTGAAATGAACTAACAAAAGGAAAAAATATGCATTTCACATGAAGAACAATAATTCACATGATCTCATACTGTTCACCGGAAATTGCAGCAGCTGATAGATGGTGCAGCATTTTAAAATCCTGACCAACTGGCAGTGAAGGTAAGGACACAACAGCAGGAAATCTGTCACCTTATATTCCAATGTGTCCTTTGAGAATGAAAGCAAAATAAATATATTTTCAAATAAAAGTATACTAAAAAAAAATCCAGGAAAACTGACACTTTTGACAAATGGAAAACAGACTACCTATGCATGAAGGTTAAGATTGGGGGCGCTAGTGGGGAGTCACCATAATAAAGTAACCCGAAGTATAAATGACTCAAATCAGAGGTACCTCAAGAATATACTCATAAGTGAAATAAACAGGACACAGATGTGTAAATACCATATCTTTTCTCTAGTGTGAAAAACCAAAGGTGTAAATAAATGCCAAACTGTATGATAAGTAATGTGAAATAGGAAGAAAATATGCAAAAAAAAAAAAAAAAGGAAAGTGTGGGTAGAAAAAAGTAAAAACGGGAAAGAAAAATTTTAGTTTTTTAAAAGAAACAAAACTGATGTGTATAGGAAACAGGGCTGTATGGAGGGCAAGGGAAAGAAGAAAACAGAATCAAGATGTATCATCTATAGGTACAAGTTCTTAATGGTAAATGTGATCATAATGTATGTATAAAATGTACCAACAACATCAGTTTTAAATAATAGTGTAATTTCCCTTCATGTGCTTTAGTCTTTTAGGAAAGCGCTGAGAAGAAGACAAACAACCCAGGACAGAGATAACTGGTTTGCAAACAAAAATGAAAATGAACAGAAAACCCAGACATTTAAGACCTTAAAATTCTATTTTCTAAAGCCACAAAGATTTGGGGGGGGTCCATAACAGCAGAAGATTTATCATAAGTATAACAATGACAGATTTCTCACATTCATTGAGGATGTATCTGAGTTCCTGTGAAAGTCACAATAAAGAATGTTATGTAGTTTTGACATTATTTTATGTTTATTTAATACTTTTTACAGATTAGGACATTTTAATAAATTCCTTTTTGTATTTATCTCTTTGAATCACGCCTGCATATAGAAAAATATGCAATTAAAATGTCTTTGAAGAATAAAGGAAAAGAAAATGTATTACACCTAAAATAAAAGTAAATAATCATTTTAAGATAGATTTTGTTTATTTATTTTGTTTTGTAACTTCCTCACTGTCAAAATGGTAAAAGAAGTTTTCTTACATACTTGACTGAAAACTCTTAGACTAAACTTAGAGGTCCAGCTCCCTAAAAGAGCCATGAAGCTTCATCCTACACGTGTATACATGGACTGGCTTATTGATGCAGCAATTTTCACAAGTCAATCTACTATTTGTGATGTATTTGGAGGAATCAGATGAGTACTTTTTTAAAAAAAAATCATTAACTTATATTAAAATGTGTAAGGATTTTTTTTAACGCCGTTTTCCCCTGGCACCATTAACTTGAACCTTGAACCTGGCCAAGTAACTTGCATTAGATCACGTATTTCAATGAATAGCTCAAATCAGGATTTGAACTCACATTTTCTTACACAAAATTGTGTTAGCACTATTACTACCCTTTCCACTATTCCATCTTATTTGGATGAGTTAAGCAGTCCAGCATGCTCTGAAAGGCATTTCAATTCTTTGTACCTCAGTGTAAGAAATATTTATCGAAGATATTTTGGTAAGCTGGGCACAAGGTAAATAGAGATACGCAGTTGATTACAGGTGAAACATTACCCCAGGGAAGTAAATCTAATCATCACTTGCTCTGAATCTGTGCCTCCCCCTTCATGTGCAGAGCTGCCATCAAGATCTTGACCAATATAATGGGCACTGGACCCAAAGCCTGCATGATCTGTCTGTGAATCATGGCAGTGTGAATTACCATTTGCATGACTAGATCCATGCTTAACAATATTAGCTTATCATTTATAAAATGATAATGTGAGTGGCAACTATATATGACCTTATATAGTGACCACCGCTATAGTGTCTAACATATAGTGTGGTACATACATAACTAGTTATTAATTGTTATCATCATCTTATTACCATTAAATTAAATATGTAATGGTAAAGCCTCTGCACATTTAACTGCTTAAGTAAAGAACTATTACAAATTCTTCTGTGGATGGGCATGGTGGTTCAGTGCCAGTTCAGTGGGAGCTGTGCTGGCCAAGATGTCCTCACTCACCAACCTGGCTGTGGGCATCTTTTTGGCCTAAGTCATCCTCAGGGTGGATGGCTCATTTTCTTTCCATGAATTTCCACATGCTCTATCTAGCACGCTAATCCAATCTTCTACATATGATGGTCTTCAGGTTGCAAATAGTAGCAAGAGAAGTATCCCTTTCCAAGCTTCTTCTCAACTCCTATCTAGTAGTATCATGCTAGCCGGAGCAGATCACAAGGCAGACCACCAGGTTCTTGAGACATGGTGGGAAGACACTAGCAAAGACATGGATAGAGGATGCCAAATCACTCTACTGAAATCCCCAAATATCAACTTTCCTTGGAACTCATGGCACAAAATCAATGAGTAAATTTGCTTAATAACTTAACACCTGCTTTCTGGAATCTGTTTTGTTGGGCAAGGATATGTCACATATTTTTATTCCTAAATCTCTTGTCCATCAAACAATGCTATCATGAGATTGCCATATTTATGCATATCTCTTTCTATGCCTACTGCTCATTTCTCAAAGCTCTGTCACATGGATAGAACTTAAAGGAGTTTCCTAGCATCTGTTGCTGTGATGCCGCTTGTGATTATGATGGGTATTGTTGGTGGCTGAAGAATGGTGTGCTTTTGTGCCACACACAGCAGTTTCCCCCAAGCTAAGTCACCCTGTCCTTGGCTGTCATTCTCTTGTCATTGTCTCGGCTGCGGTTGTCCTCAGCTCTCTACAGTGATGCTGCATTGCTTCAGGCTGCAATTCAGCAAATGATTCGAACATATCCCTGAGCTCATTCTCAACCTGCCATCTCACAGGTTAATCTAAGCTACTTTTTAGTGTACTTTATTCTTCCATCACTGATCTTAAAATATGTGGGCATGGAAAGAGTGAATTTTTCAATATTTGAGAATTTGCCTTCTGAAAACTTTGCCAACCAAATGTTAAAAGGAACAATTTTGAGACAAGATTACATTTTCCCTGAATAACTAAATGGTGTATTTACAAATAAGAGTAAACATTTTCCACATTACATAGGTTAAAAAAAGAAGAAATATCAAGATTCAGAAGAAAATCAACGATTCTTGTCTCTAGGGATGTAGGGGTGCAAATTTCAGGGGCAATTTAAAAAATAGGATTACTAGATTTCTGGACTTGTTTTTTTTTTTTCTTTCTATAGACCAGCAACGAACATGGTCATAAGTGAAAAACTAGCTTCTCTCTGAAAGATTGCTGCATTATTTATAGTCCGAAACTGTGCTGATTTCCCCTTTCAAGTTGGTTTACTTTAAGTTGTGAAGCACTTTACTCTGGCACAACTCAAGCATTCTCCATTATATGAGTTGATTATGTTTTATGCTCTTGTTTTATGCTTTTGTAACCAGTGCCTGGTCTGGGAATCCCTGGCTGCTTTGAAACACAGAAGGTCAATCAAGAAACATTGGTCACAAGAGCAATAAAATGGAAAATAGTCTTGAATTTGTACACCTGTCAAGAACATTATATAGACAAGCCAAATGTTCTTGCTGAAGACACAAAAGGTGAACTTCCTCTAGCTCATCATCTATTTTAAATGTTCCATCTGGCCTGTCATTCAGGGAAGTAACTGACTTCACTTTCACTGTGGAATTGTCTTGTATTTTCATCATACACAGTGTTTCACCCAACCAGATAGATGTACTACATATTCTCTTCAGTATCTTTATTTGAGCGAATCATGAACATGTGAGCTTTGCTCTTGGTTTTGCCTATGAAGAGCCCTTTCCAAACTTCACCTCTTTCCTGAGTACCAGACTCTCAAATTGTTCAGAATGCTCAATGTCATTTATTCCAGGACATCCACTGGATTCCCGGTGGCTCTCACTGGTAAGGGTGCCAGCAGCTCACTCATCAATGTTTTTATGCAGATCCAATGGTCATGCATGAAATCCTGCTATACTTGGAAAGGCCAGCCTGTGCCTTACCCACTTTCCTTGGTCATTAATCTTAAAGTCAGCCTTACAAATTAAAATGCCTTTTGCTCTCTGGGCAATTATATTTCACAGGATGAGAATTTAAATAGGCTCCTTTTTCTGTACAGTAAGAAGCCATGTAGGTCTTCCGGGTCTCATCTGGAGATTCTGCTCTTCCTTCCCTCCCATGTACATCATTCTCCTTTTCCCGTACATTCTTCTCCTCTCTACGTTTTCCACATATTTCATATTTTTCTTCTCTGTTCACTCTGTATCTTCTTCCTGGCTCCTTGCCTCCCTCCATCAACCATGGTTTCTCTGTGGAAACTTCCTGTGAGATCATTCTCACAGTCTGAGTGTGCACAGGTGTGGGTGCAAGTGTGTATTAGCAGTGTCCACAGAGAGGTGAGGTAGTGTTCACTCAAGGCCGAATTCTACTTCTCCTTGAAAAATGAGATTATTTGAATATTCTTTCTTCATGTCATCCAGTGGACATCTGTTAGGTAATGAAAAGTCACTTTCTGCTTTGATTCAGAACCTTCAAACATCTAGCTGAATGTGTATTTTTCCTTGCAAAGTTCTTGAATATAGAATAACTCAGATTATGTAAAATGCATACTTTACTCAGGCAATGATTACTTAATGATATCTGTAAGGTAAATTTCACATTACCTTCCTCTCATTTTCTATTTTCTCTTTATTTGGGCAACAGTATTACCTACCTGATCTATCATGTGCATTTTCAATGAGGCTCCCTGAGGTTGTTGTAGTGATGAATAACGGATTCTGTACATTTGTACTACCCAGGCCTCACTGATTTAATGAGAGCAGTGCCAGTGGTAGTAAATCAACCCTATCATTTCTGAAAGGCTTTGATTCTCAGGCATTAATACTAATTATCATGTTGATGGCAAGACAATGAAATGGCCAGGATAACATTGGTCAACATTATACTTATGGAAAGCAGAGAAACAACACAGACTTAGATTTCATATTAGTGTTTTCAAAGAGTCATATTTTTCTTGAAAAAAAATGATGGAAAAATCCCTTCAGTTTCCAATGGAAATGAAACACATCTATACTTCGATTTTTTCATTTCATTCAAACTAATCTTCACGGAACTCAGCAGGGTGGTGCTAGTGACATTCACCAATTTCCTGATCTTGTTTTACAGAAGCATATTAAGCTTTCAGAAACATCAGTCAGGAGATAGAGAATTGATCTTTTGGCTTTTGAGGTAAGAACAGAAGTTATCATATTGCCTTTTCCACTTCCTTTGTTTTTTCCTCTCCTACCCTCTACCTGCTGTTCTTACTGGAATCCTTGCTTCCTTCCTACCTCACGCACAGCCAGCAGATGCTGATTTCTCACTATATATCCCATTCTAAAACAACTGTTTAAGTATTCTCAATGAGGGTTAACCTCAATGAGCAGCACTGTGGAATTACTGCTTATTTTAGTCACTTTCCTCATCTCTAGGGCAAAACACCAAATACCCACAATGTAAAAGAAATGAGGTTATTTTGGTTCACATTTTCAGCCCATAGTTGGCTGAGTCCAAGGCAGAAATGGCATAGCAGAGACGTATAGTGAGGGAAAGCTGCTCATGTCACGGCAGCTATGGAGCAGAGATAGAAGGGAAGAATGAGGAAGGAAGACATACATTTTCAGGTTGCACCCACAGTAACCCACACCTTCCGATAAAGCCCACCTTCCAATAATACATTCACATGTTTGTTTCCTAATGAAACTCAAAAGTTCTAAAATATTCAGCTGTGCAATTTGTTCTCGATCTTTAATATAGATCCAATAAAAAGCCACAAACAGTATCTATACCACAAACTGAACACTGGATTGACCTGAGATTTCCTTTACCAGATGAATTAGTCTACAACTTTTAATCTCAGTCTCTCATAAAATCTCAGGATATGAACAAAATGTAGACAAAATTTTTTGCCATGATGTAACATATATGGCCTCTAGCTCAACACACAATGGAATCCTTGTGCCAAACTGAAACTAATGGAGCCTAGTCTTTACCATCTGCACTTCTATAAGATTCTACTTTTTTTCCTTCTAAACAAAATCCCATCAGATTCAGCTTATAGAATTTTGAAGTTTCTCTAAGCAGCATCTCCAAACCTTTTTTGGCACCTAAAAACCAGTTCCAAAGAGTTCTAAATGGAATATTCAGATAGCCACATCAAAAACCTCACTTCTGGTACTAAAATATGCCTTGTTAACTTTCTCACTACTGGGCAGAATATCTAACTCAATAAATTAAGGAAGAAAAGATTTGTTTTAGTTCATGCACATAGCCAGCTAGCTTCAAGCCAGAAATGGCATGGCAGAGGAGCATAACAGAAGGACACTGACCATAGCATAGTAGACAGGAAGCAGAGAAAGGAAGACCTGGAGAAGAAAAGATACCATTTGAGGTCACAACCCAGGACTTGCTTCTTGCAACCTCACCCTACCTTACACGAGTGCTTTCAGCTGCTAACTTCTCTAGTAGATGAATCTACCAAAGAGCACAACACCTCCATGATCCAATTACTTGCCCAAAGCTCATGAGCCTTTGAAAGACATCCCTCATGTAAACTCTAACAGTTTTACAACTTTGGACAACTTACTAAATCTTTGTGTGTATTGTATTCTTCATCTAAACCATAATGATAGTCATACTAAACTAAAAGTTCTCCAGGCTGCTGTAGACTGACACCATTTTCCCACTTTTCTAACTTTGCAGTCTTTAGTAATAAACTATGGAATTTCTGGAGCATATTTCCTGGAAATATTCTGAAATGGAAAGGACATCCTTGTAATTGTTTCTCTTTTTCTTGAGAAATGTAATAGCTTGAGTTAGGAAGAAATACCCGGGGTCAGTGTGGGCATCATATCTCTTGTGTTTTGAAGTCTTTCGGTCTTGACGCAAATGAGGGCCCATGCTATCTACCTCAGATCACTGTTAGCAACCTTGGGGGTCTGGTTTACAATGCATACAAGACTTTTTTTCCACCTTTATGTCTATCTTTGAGAAATAAATCTGTTTCAGGTAACTTGCTGCATGTGATTATATTCTGTCTTACTAAACTGAGACAAGTTAGTAACCAGTTTACTCTGGGCTTGCTTCACAATACATGCCTGCAGTGGAAAGTAAGGAGGCTATGAAAGTACCTTGTTTGTGGCACTTGATTAACTCTATCATTTTCCTTTCCTTTGAATGATAACATTTATTTTATAATTTTTATTAGAATGTATTTTCAGTACATACAGTTGCATTGTGTGAGAGTTGGCATATGTACATAACACATCATAATTCTTCTTCCTTACCCTTCCTCTTCCTCCTCCCTCTCTCTTCACCTCAAGATCCTCTGTATCTGCAAAAGTTCTGTATCCTTGATTCTTGTTTGAAAGACAACAGTTTAGTTCTACCAAGTGTATTGCTATGTGAAAATTTCTGGTCATATATTTTCAATATAAATGGCAAGAAAGGCATAGAAAGATTATAAAGTTTTATTTTATGCAAACATAAATAATTACTTTTCAGAGCTCTCTAGTCCCTGGAAATCTTGATCTGTGATTAGAAACTGAATTAGTGTATTAGTGCCTGAGAACCTCATTATTGACAGCTTTATAAGCTTTAAACTCAGGAGAAAAAAATGCCCCTATGTACAAACCAAAAGTAATATATACTAACCTGCAGAATATATGTAATGGTGTCTAATGACATATTTTTCTTACACTGACCACTTTGATATTTCTTCGAAACAAAAAAATTCATTGTTCCTTGGAACAATTTTCTTTTTATTTTGCTAATGCCTAGGAACTTGCTTCATCATTCTAACTGGAAATTCAACTAAGAAAAGGTGCAAATATATTCCTTTAACTTTCATTTCCCTGCATTTCACTCCAAATGCTATGCTTAAACTTCAAATCCTGTCAGTAATTCTGCTTTTAGGTAAAATTGAATAAAACTCCATCATCTTCTTCCCACTGAATGAGAATAGATATATTTTACAAAATTCAGGGAGGAACTATCCGAGGTCTCTGAAATGTAGGTGGCAGCCCACAAATCGAGAAACGAGACATAGATTCAAAGGGCCTTCAAACTTACAATTTCCCTATTTCTTCCTCCACTGTAATTGGGATGGAATCCAAGGTAGGCAGATGTGGTAAGGAAAGTCTGAAGTAGTGTCTTGGTTTTCTGGTCTGAGAAGCAGGAAAGAGGTCATAGAGTGAAACAATGCCTGGTATTTCTCTTTTATACCTTTCTGCCTCACTCTTCAATCAAGCTGTAGCAAGGCATCAACAGAGATTCAATAAGGTACAAAACTCTAAGAAAAGAGCTTCCTTTCTTCTTATCAGATGGCTTGTGAACACAAAGTCATGTGGAGAATATCTCTGGGCTTTTTTCTCTTTGTCCTCCAATCTAGATCCCACATCTCTAGTTAGTTGCAGGGAAGTGTATCAGAGGTTGAAGAAGCTCAAGCACCTGATTTTATGCCAAAAGAAGTTAAATGGGAATCTCAGAGAACTAGAATTGTCAAGGAGATCCTATCAATGTGGGAGATCAAGACAATAATCCTACAATGCATTTCTGAGCTCACTGCTTCAAGCAACTGATTCAAGATAAAATGGCACAATTTTTAAGAGTGAAAATATGTGCTGCAGCACATGCAAGGTGTCAGATAAAGGGCCACATGATTTAGGAAGGCTAAATCCACATGATTTAGGAAGGCTACAAAAACAAACTCATGTTGAAACTACAATACCCAGAAAGCAATCACTAAAGAAACCATGAGTCATAGGAAGCAATGCAAAAATAAAAATGAATGGAGGTCTAAAAGAATACTGACTTAATTTTTTAAAGGCAGAGAAAAGGAGAAAAAACACAAAGGATAAAAGAAAAGCAAACTCCTGTTTCTGAACCTAAAATTAACCCTAGTAGGAGTCACATTTATTGTAAATGCACTGAATTCTGAACTCTTAAAATAGATTTCTGGAGTAGACTTCAAAGTATGGCACAATTTACTTAATTTTTAAATTCCTTTTAATTTTTTTCTTTTCTTTAGTTGAATTTGTTGGCACACTTTAAGTATATGTTATGAGCACATTCATCACTGAGAATTTTACCTGCACAGATATATCTACATTCTGATTTTTTGCTATTCCCCGGCCCTCTCCTCAGTCCTTTCAACCTACCATTTACATAAGCTTGGTTCCACTTTTTTTCTTCTTCTTTGCTTTCCCCTGCCACTTCCCAGTTCCACTTCCCCTTTGAAGATTTTCTTCCTAATTCACAATATATATTGTATATTTTGGACCTCATTGTTCAGAATTCTCAGCTCACAAGAAACTTATTGGAAGACACAGTATTTTCTCTCTAAAATATAAACAAGCCAAGAATGTACATTCTCAATACAATTTTACTCAAAGTGAGGAACCCCCAAGGATATTCATGGCCTGTTCCTTAGACACTGAGTAATTTCTGTAGCAATGAGGAATTCAGCTTGTGAATGAAATTAAATATGGCTAGTCAACTAATCATGAAATAGGAATTCTGTGTTGTCCCTGTGGTCCCAATATAATCACAAGGGTCTTGTTAAATAGAAGAAGACAGAATCTATTATGGTTTGTATCTACATATCTCTCCCAAACCTCATGTGCTCAAAAGTGAGGCTTTTTGGAGATGGCTGGATCTAGAACCTGTGATGCTGGAATTAGAGGTGTGTGGACTGTTAGTCCATGGATTAGTTTAGCACAGTTCTGGTTGTGGATAATGGGAAAACCCACCCAGGGCAAGCGTGCTATCAATCAAAAGGCTTATAACCTGGATGTGTATAAGGGAAAAGAAGGAGGGCAGCCTTGATGTTTTTGCTCCATGCTGCTTGCTGCCTGCCTGTTCTTCCATGAACCGTTTCTCCTCTGTGATGACCCTCCGCTATGCCACCTTGCTTTGGGGCTAGCTGACTGTGAATTGAAACCTCACAAACTGAGTTGAAATAATCTTTTCTCCTTCAGGTTGTAGATGTCAGGTGTTTTGTTCCAGCAACACAAGTAACTGACAAATCGGAACATGCTATGTTTCTAACTTCAAAGATAAAAGATATGAGCGAAGGAATGTGGGCATCCTTTAGAAACTGCAAAAGGAAAGAAAGTCAATCCTCTCTATCAGCCCCCCAAAAGGGAACAGCCTTGTCAGTATCTTAATTTTAGCCCTGTGACCCATTTCAGATGTCTTAATGCCAAAAGATGACCATAAATTGTGTTTTTTAAATCAGTAAGACTGATAATATGTTACAGAAGCAATAAGAAACTAATAACATCATCAAAATAATACTTATGGACCAACCTCATAGGCAAGAAAAAACTTAAAACATATCAATTTAAAGGAAAAAATTAAAAGTGAATTTGCAGATGGCATGATTTCTGTGTAGAAAATCCTAAGGAATCTATTAAAGTCCTTGAGCCGATAAAAGAGTTCAGGAAAATTATAAAATATAATGTCAACAGGTAATTATGAATGCAATGAAAGTAATAAATGAAATGAATGCAATGAAAATAATAAATGAAGTGCTGCTAAGTAAATGCAGAGATTCATCCTTTGTAGAGTGAAAGAGGCAGAATTATCAAAGATGACAACTCCTCCCAAGTTTATTTCAAAGTTAATGCAATTTTGTCTCCATTTGGGAAAAATTAAAATCCTCTCAAGAGTTTTTGATATAAGCAGTCTTATTTTTCAAATTTATATGGAAAAGCAAAGAAAAAACCAAAATACTTTTGAAGAAAATAAATCTGGAGAATTTGCACCCTCATTTTAAGATTTTGTGTAGGTCTATAGAGTTCAGATTAGTGTGATATTAGCAAAGCACACAAATCACTGAAAACACTATATTTTGGGTTCTTAAATGGCAATTGTATTAGTTCTTGCAGCTGGGAAGTCCAACACAAAGTGCTAGAAGATTTAGTTCTTGGTGAAATTTCCTTTGCTTGTAGAGACTGCTTTTTTGGCTATATCCTCAAATAGTAGGAAGAGAAGAATAAAGCTGGAACCTCTCTTCCTCTAACCATAACAGCATTAATCCTACTACTCCCCTCAACTCATCCAAACTTAATGACTCCTAAACACCTTCTCCAAATAAACTCACACTGGCAGTTAGAGTTTCAGCATAAATATTTTAGGGGATGCAGACACTCCATCCATAGTAATCCATAAACCAAGAAAAAGAATCTTGAACTACCAAAATTAATAGTGTACAAAAATTAAGAAGAAATACATCCAAGATTTAAAAGTGAAACCTGCAAGTATAAATCATCTAGTACAAAACACAGGAGAAGAGGTTTCATGGCCTGGAGATTGGGAGAGTTCTGCAGTCTAACTTCCAAAGAATGATATATAAATGGAAATATGTTTATGAATTAAACTTCCTCACAGCTAAAAAGTTTTGTTCTATGAAAGATCTTATTAATGGAACAAAAAGAGTTATTATAGAGTGGGAAATGTTGCATATTCCACAAAGAACTTACATTTAAAATATATCCTTGAAAACCTCTCAAAATTCAATAGAAAGAAAATAATTGTACAAATGGGCAAAATATTGAATAAACATCTTACTAGAGGTATTGCTCACCATATTGTGATGATGAGCAAATTAAAAGATATTCAACATCCTTAGCCACTAGGAAAATATAGTGTAAAATTATATTAAGTTACCACTACACCATTATTAAAATGACTAAATTTTTTTAAAATATCTGATAATAACGGGGGGTGGGGAGAAGGTAGAGCAATTAGAACTTCACATATTTCTAGACAGGCATAGATTGTTTATGCCATCCATGATTCCTGTGTGGAAGCCCAAACCTCACTGGGGCCGAGCTTGAAAACGGGAGCCCTCATATAGAAGGAAACTTTTTCACAGAAAAGAAATTTGATAAGGTTAGGAGGACACGAACTGACACCAGAGTAATGTCTCACAATAAAGTCACTAGCCAGCTTGTTCTCTCCCTTTCTTCACTTTTGAGGACATAACAAGAAAGAAGAAAAATGACAACAACAAAACCTAAAACCAACTCACCACAGACCAAACTGGCCAGACCCTTGACCTTGAACTCTCAGTTTTTAGAACTGTGAGAAAATAGCAAAGTGCTATTTAAGCCAGCAGTGTATAGAATTTAGTTATAGCAGCCTTGGGCTGACTAACATATGGTGCTAACATAAAATGACACAGCCACGTTGGAAAACAGTTTGAGTTGTTTCTTACAGAGTTAAACATACTCTTACCAAGTGAGGTAGCAACCAATGAAAGTTTATGTTATACCAAACCGCTAGAAGTGAGTGTTTATAACATTACTAGTCTCTGCATAGAGTAAAAGTTCACAGAAGGTAGAGGGGGCCAGGGGGAAAAAGATAAAAGAGCCACAAGCCTTTTCTGAGAAGACTGTTCTCTTTTATTGGGAGGAAAAATACATAACAAATATATGAAATTTATCTAAAAATGACTGTGGTTGTAGTTTTTAAAATTTGGAAATGACTAAGACTGAAAAATGGGTTATTAGTAAATTTTGTGAGATTTTTTAGCACCTGTATATCACCCCTGCCCCTAAGACCTATGACTTACTGAATATTTAAAATAAACGTTGGCTCCCAAATTTGGCTTAAACAGGAAGAAAGAAGAAAGACTGGAAAATCAAGAAAGCCTCAACTTGGTCAAATTACCCAGTGCCAGCTTCTGAGTTGGATGGAAGAAACCAAGGCAAAGAAACTACCAAGAAAGCAAAGTCATGCTCTGGAGCCCTGTGATTAAGAAGCTCTTGCCAAAGAACAGGACCACTGTCAGACTATAAAGCATTCTTGTCCCTGAATGTACCCTAGAGTGAGAAGAAGCATTTGTTGTGAGCAACTGAGATTCTGAGGGTTTCTTTTAAGTGCACTATTCTCTGAGAAAAAGTCATCACCTTCCCAGTTAGAGTTTATAATCATGCAAAGCAGTGGTTGCTCTGTGCTTCTGCCACATGTCTCAAGGAGGAGTGTTCATTGTGACTACACTTTACTTGTGCTGCCACTATATTTTGTGTATGTGTGTGTGCATGTGTGGGCCTGTATGTAAGAAGATGAGCACTTGGGAAGAGGCAAGTAACTCATATTTTTATTTCAAATTCTCCAGACCAAGACAAACCCTATCCGTACCGTGTGTATGGAATTTGGCTGTCACCCAGGCACTTGAGAGATTTCATTCAACCCTGTGCCTGAGTGAGTCTGGGTGGTCACAAAGCTTGAGGCAGCCATAAGAAAACTTAAGGGAAGAGTGAGTTCCACATCCACTAGAATCTTTGGGGACTAGAAGACAGTGTACAGCAAACACATGACGGGCTGAAGAATACAACAGGTATGGGATAGTCAAATATTGTCTCTCCTGCTGCAATGACTAATTGGGCTGTGTGCCACCACAGTACAGAAAACCCTGTCACTTAGACCCCTGGATGACCACATGAAGCAGAGGCCTCCCTGTCCCTGCCCACCCTGCATAGACATGGAGCTATACTAACATGCTAACTAATATATACACCCGCATCACTTTGGAATAAGAGCTTCTGGTAACATGAGAATCACCTAGGTCATCCATATCTAACAACAGCAGGCACAGAGGGAACTGATAAAACTCGTGAAACAGTGAAAGGAGCAAAGAACCCAGTTTAGTGACACGAAGCTTATATATATGAGTGTCCTCTTGAAACAATGCCATAATGCCCTCATGTCATAATACCAAGAGTTCTGTAAATTTACATGTGTAAAAATGTGAAATTTAGCCTTGGACACATGGTCATTCCTGAAGCATTTCTCCTACAAGCGGGAAAAGAGATATATGACTATAAAGTCTAAATTTATAATTTTTTTCTAAAACATAAATAATTTTGGTGTTTGTCACTATTCACTCATCCAGGATATGTCCACTTTATTTAGATCCAGTATTTACCACTGTTTGATTTGTGCTAATTGTTTTTCAAGTTTATAGAATTAGTGTGAGGGAGAACCGATAGTCCTCTTTTAAGAGACACTATTTTACTAGATTGGGGCAGGAAAAACATTCTTTTTTTCATTTTTCCACTGCTGCATCTGGGACTGTTTGTTGGTTTCATTTTGATAGATGGAATGAAGATGAATACATCAAAAGATTTATTTTTCAGGGCATATTTGATGAAATGAGAGACCTTTACCCTTCTATATACTGCCTGAAAAAGTCAAATCAAACCAACATAATATGATTTGGTTCACTCAGAGTTTGTTAAAGAAGCTAGGTTTGATAGATAAAACCAAATCAAGCTGCTTTTTGTTTCTCTGCTTTAGAGATGTAGTCTAAGACAAATTCATGGAACAAAGGCTACATAAAATATAAAATATGTAATTTTCCTTCATAATAGTTATAATATAGATCACATTGGGGTATAGATAATGTATGCAATCAGGATGAAATACAGCAAGTAAATACAGCCAAACATCTTCCTCAAAAGATGTACTCAGTTTCCAAATTTTGCTCAGAAGGAACACCTCTCCCACTGTTGAAACAAAGCAAATTAGAAAGACGTATTTTAAAAGCATGTCTCAAAATCATCTCTTTTCTCTTCCTGAGTTTCAAAATCAGAAAGCTGTATTAAACAAATGTGAAGCTCTAGAAGCAGCCTTATGTCTATTTTTCACATGAAAGTCTGATAAATTATGGTTGTATAGGTAGAAACTGGATAGTTAGCACACAGAGTAAGTGGAAAACTTTTTCCATGTCTTCTTATAGCATTAGAATTTTGAACTATACAAATTTGTTAACTAGTCAAAAATTAACTTTTTTGTGGTGTTGTGTATTGAGCTCAGGGCCTCTGCACCAAGCTTTATCTGAAGCAAGCCCTTTTAAAATTTGTTTGTTTTATTTTGAGACAGTCTTTCTAAGTAGCCACCCTGGGCTTCAAATTATAATCCTCTTGCTTCAGCTTCTCAGAATACTTGGATTACAGTTGTATCCTCCTCTTCCAAACCTATCTGACATTATTCAGCAGGCCATTAAGGGCTGCACATCACCATGCTCAGTCCAAGGACACCAATGGCAGCAAAGAGAACTCTCCACAACCATAAATGGCAAATGCTGAATTTGAAACCAGTTTTCTGCTCATTGTTTACACTTAGTCATTTTCTATGCTATTATTGCAGGTTAACTTGTTCAACTGCTTCTTTCTTTTATAAAATACCTATTTTTTTCCGATGGATAAACCTCTCCTGGGAAGAAAGAGGCATTTTTTTATTTTATTAATGTTTGTTCAACTAGCCTAAAATATTTCTTCCAGAATAAATTAAATTCTTTATTTCATGTTTTAAAGAGAGGAAGAAAATGTAGATGGAAAACTGTTGCACAAAGGTAGGATAGAGGTCAGGCAGAGCAAAGGAGTATGGGGAATGAGTTTTCTCAGATTCTTGAGTATTCTGGCCCTCTGAGGAAGGCAAGTGTCCAATCAATATGAGAAACTCACCTCTCGACCACTGTTACCACAGTCTGTGTTAAGGGACAGAGAGTTGGCTTACACAGAGGAATCAGAGCAGAGGTTAATAGTTGACAGAAATGCTGCAAAGTTAACTTGTGGCATAAATACTGACAAAACATGCCTCTAGAACTTATTTCATTTTGAGATTTCAAAATAACTCTATGATTTTTATGATGTCTCTTACCTTTTTAAAAGTCCCCTCAGTCTGTCTTCTCATATAATAAGTGCTCTTGGTCTAATCTAAGACTGTTATCTTCTAGATACATTAAATGATTA
The DNA here is from genome assembly GCA_004026965.1 of Petromus typicus. NCBI lineage: Eukaryota > Metazoa > Chordata > Mammalia > Rodentia > Petromuridae > Petromus > Petromus typicus. Next base: position 54,966 of record PVIR01007238.1, read on the forward strand.
ATTAAGAAATCTTTGAAATTAGTCCCATCCTTTGTGGTTCTCCAAATACTGAGATACTATTCAGAGGTTGTCCAAGGTGTACACATTTATTGCCATATTATAGCTAGATTCAGTTACCTTTGTGCTTCAAAGAGACATTACTTCACTGTTCCAAGATAGTATGTATGGGTTTAAAAGAATTAATAGCTCCTTTTTATATTGCCACAAAACACTTTTCTTGTGTAAAGTTAGGTTTAAATCACAATTTTGTAGATAATCAGCTGAAATTGAAAAAGAAAATGCAGCTGATAGCATCTAAAGTAATGTTTTAAAGTGTATTGTTGGGCTGGGGATGTAGCTCAGTGGTTCCGGCACCTGTCTTGCAAGCACAAGGACCCGGTTTCGATCCCCGGTAACCACATAACAATACTAGGCATGGAGACTCACCCCAGCAGCAACTAGTACCACATACCACAGTGTCAGGCATGCTGGCTCACGCCTATAATTCCAGCACTCGGGAGGCAGAGGCAGGAGGATTGCTGTGATGAGTTTGAGGCTGAGCTCAGGGCCAGCCTGAACTAGAAAGCAAGACCCTGTCTCAAAAAACCTTAAAAAAAAAAGTGTATTGTTTTAAAACAATATTAACTAAAATTATACAATTATTGCTTTTCAAAAGAATTTAAACTTTAAAACTTAGTAAGTGGATGTAAATACTTATCAGTGACTTTTCTGTGATTAAATAGGAAAACCAAAATATGGACTGGGATTTGACTCAGTGGCACCATGCCTATCTTTCAAGTACAAAGTCAGGAATTCTATCCCCCCCAAAATAAGAATCAAGACATACCACGTGCAGCTACAAATTCTCAATGATGAATGTGATTCTAATGTATGCCTAAAATGCACCAATAAACTCAATAAAGAAAAAAACAACCTAAAAGTATTTCTTTTCTTTTTATTAAAAAGAAATTCATACTTATAATAAGATATTTATACATTTTAAAATTTTTATTTTGTGTTTTATTTTGTTTTTATTTTTGTTGCTAGCACCTGTTACTATTTGATATTATATAAATCAAATTATTTTGATTAGATCTAAGATATTCTACTATATAAATTAGTGGGAATTAATCTGAATTATAGGCTACAGTTGTTACTTAGTTTGCAAAAGAATTCCTTTAAAGTCAGAACCCTTTAGATCAAAGTCTTCTATTTTCCTTAAAGTAAAATTCTAGGTATATCCAATTTATAGCCAAATTTTCCAGCACTTTCTATATAAAATGCAGAATGTGAGTAGTTTTATTGTTTAGGATTTTATAATTATTTTTTATTTTCATTTGCATATTGTACCAATTTAAGACTCATTCAGTACTACAGCTTCCTAATTTCACATATGCTGCTGAAACTGAAGTCAACTGGGTGGCATGAATTATCAGAACTTATTCCTATGTTAAAAAAAAAAAAAAACTATCTGTTGTTCTTTTTACCTTTTTACCCCAGTTGTAGCTCACTTCATGTCCACTTGAAGTTGGAACACTCTGAGAATGATATCACCATTGTGTAAGTCTATCTGTGAAGGGAGGCCTGTAGCTATTTTTAAACTTCTTTTTGAGGAAATGGGAGACAATCAGACATATAAATATGGCTTAACTACTGAAAAGAGCTTGGGCAAAGATGTTACTAATAAAGTGTTCTTTCAATGTGTGACCCTCATGAGATTTCTACAGAAAATCTAAATACTATTTACTTTGCATTCATCAATACACATTCACAAGTTCTATATCTGTGTATTATAGATCTATCTTTTCTTTAGGTAAAAATGAATCAGTTTTAGCTTTTTACAACAAATGTGCAAACTATTGGAAAACGTGTTTCAATTAAACATTGAAGGTGAAATCCAGGCTTGGCTGGGTCAAGTATACGCATGTCAGCCCTGCAGGCTTTGTTGTGGCTCCTCCCTCAGCTAAAACCACCCAATCAATTCACAGCTTCCCTGTACAACCAATCGCCTCTCTGCATTCTTCAGCCAATCTGTGACCGACTTATATGGTTACTCCCCATGCCGTTTGCTATATACGTACGTGTATCTTGCAATAAAAGTGGAAGTATTCTCCGAAACCTCTCCTGGGAATCTGTGGTGTGACTCTGTTTGCCTTACTCCTCCAGGTCCGAGTTTCCGTTACTTCAAATAGACAATGACAAAACATGATTCTAGGTTTTGATGGTTGTGAACTGAGTACAAGTGCCACTAAGCATTTTGCGTCTCCTTGTTCATTATCCTATAATTCACTGTCACGTCTGAACGTGCATATTACTGGTTAGTCAAATAAATACCTACTTCCTGTCCGTTGTTAATTTCATCCTTTTTCAGTATATCTTTAAACACATAGACTCAAAGAAAAAAAATTCAATAGCAAAGGACATATTGGCTTCCAATTCATGCATTGGGCAGAATCCAATCCACAAAAGAAAAAGGTGCTCCGCTGGTAGGAACAGAGCAGTAGGGTTTCCTGAGGCAGCTGGAACAAAACAGACCAGCACAATGCAAAAGCACTGTACCCAAAAAGGGTAACACACATATTACATAGGTGACTTCCTTAAAGGAATGAACCAAAAGGCGTTTTCTCGACAAGCTAGCTCATGGTGTCAGGGCCTCTTCTGATCAGCTGCTGCAGAACACCGCTGTTTTCTATGTTTTGGTTTAGATATGTACCATTTAGCATGAGTTGTTTGCTTGTTTTTCGTTTACATTTTATTTGATCTATTGGCGCTCAATATGGAGTTCAGTCTAAAGCAATAATCTTCCATAAATTTTCTTTAAAAATTTCACATCGGTGTCTATATATGTGTAAGTCCACCTATTATCTAATATGCATTTAAGAATTATTTACTTTTTCATTCAGCATTTTATAATCATCCCTAAAAGGATAATATTTCCTTTATAAAATAATGTTACCACATTTTAAAAAATGTCCATGACAAACTTATACCATCAGTATGCCAAAAAGTCAAGGTATTTAGAAAACAGTCTTCTAAGTTAAGCTTTCATTATCCCTCTTCTCTCATTGTAAAAGCTATTAAACCTTAGCAAGTTGCATTATTTTTTGTTGTAAGAATAAAGTTGAGTTGTGAAAAGTTTAGTACCTAAACATCTTGTAACATCATTTTATTTTATTTTAAGGTTTATTTTTAACTTACACATAATAACTGTACATACTTATGGACTACAGTGTGATGTTTCAGCATATGTCTGTATTATATATTAGCCCAACTGCATGACTACATTTTGCTTTGTCTCAAACATGAGTATTTGTTTGTTTATGCTTAGTGTAAGTCTTAAAAACCTTACTATATTAGATGAACTGCTTGATAGTAGTTTGGGGGGTCAAATATTACCCATTTTCCAAAAGCAAAGCAAAAAAGAATCTACTGATTGTTGTCACTAATTCTTTTTTAGATCATTGATTATTAATAGCTCTGCATAGCTCTGTAGTTAGTGCCTGTGTCTCCTGACTGTATTTGTTAGGAGGTAGCTGGAATAAGAAGACTGAAAGCCAGAGATAGCAGGGCAGGAAACCAGACACTAAACTTGTTTTTATGAACTATATTTATAAATGAAGCTTCACCTCTATCACTATTCTTTGTTTCCAACTTAATTTCTTCGAACTATAATTTAAGGAATAGTGGCACCCCATTTCACTCATTCTCGCAAATTAAAGATTAGCTAAACAAAATACAGGGGAGAAACAAGAAGCCATTTCCAGTTTTTTACATGTCAACACACCAGGTCAATCAAATAAACCAAAAAATAAAACTGGCAAATGGAAGGCTTGTCTGATTCACAAATTAACAGGATGTTTATTCAGGATTTTCTAAAATTACTCCCATCTCAACAGCCTCTGGTTATTAACATAGAAAAAAAAGAATAAGCAGTGTTCTGAAAATCTATTAGAATTATAAAAATGCACTCACTGCAAAGCCTCTGGGCATATGTACAAAACAAACATGTAATCTTACTTCTTAGAAACTATTTTATGAATCCTCTCAGCTCATTAGACTCTCTCCCCAGTGGCCTGGATGAGACCTGCTAACACAACCGTTACTACCTCAGACCCTACATAGGTGATATTTTACAAGAATAGGATCAGAACATAATTCAAAGCTTCAGGTGTTCTACAGAAGAAATTTGACCTCTGTTTGGAGAAACAGATTTCTATAACCTAATAAGAATGAAAGACATATATTTTTGGTTTCTGCCCCCAAGTTCTTGTCACAAGGATTCTAGAACCTTTGTAATTTTCCGAGTGACAGGGATGCCAGGAGCATCCTCTGTTTTAATATTTCATCTTCCATCCTGGTCTTTAACACTGAAGCCTATAAGATCTGTGGGGTTTCCAAAGTGATGGATGTTTTTTATAAGCTAAGGAAATGGCTGTTGACTAGGGTTCCTAGTAGCTTCAGAATAAAGCAATGTGCTGTCAAAATGATGGAACTTACAGCCCCACATCCCCAAATCAGGGGCATAAAAAGGACTAGAACCCGAATTATTGGAGGCCAATAATCGAATCAATCATGCTTTAAAATGACAATGCTATAAAATCTCTAGATGGTGGGACTGAGACATTCTAGTTTGGTGAGCACATCAAGGTTCTAGAGTGTTGCGCTGCCAGGATAAGAGTTGGGGATATCCTCAAGGTATGTCCATTAAAGTATAAATGATTCAAACATCATTTTTTTGGGGGGGGGTTGAGACAGGGTCTCGCTTTTGTGGTTTAGGCTGGCCCTGAGCTCAGCCTCAAACTCACATCACAATCCTCCTGCCTCTGCCTCCCGAGTGCTGGGATGACAGGCGTGAGCCACCACGCCTGGCACGGTGGTATGTGGTACTGGTTGCTGCTGGGTGTGGGTCTCCACACCCAGTATTGTTATGTGGTTACCAGGGAATTGAACCCGGGCCCTTGCGCTTGCAAGACAGGCGCCGGAACCACTGAGCTAACTCCCCGGCCCTCAAACATCATTTTTATGGCAGAGTAATACTCCATTTTGTAGAAGAACTACAGCTTTTTTATCCAGTCTTCAGTTGATGGACATTTGGGTTGTTTCCAAGATTTAGCAATCAGAAACTGAGCTGCTATAAACATGGGTGCACATATGTCACTGTGATGAGTATTTTAATTCTTGTATGTATATACCTAGCAGAGCGATGGCTGGGCCAAAAAGGACCTCCTAACTTTTTGAGGAATCTCCAAACTGATCTCCACAGGGATTGTACGAGTCTACATTCCCACCAACAGTGGAGAAGGGTTCCTTCTTCTCTGCAGCCTCAGCAACATTTGTTGCTGGCTAATTCTGAAATGGCAGCCATTCTATGTGGAGTAAGATGAAATCTCAGTGTTGCTTTCATCTGCATCTCTCGAATGACTAATGATGTTGAGCATTTCTTCATATGCTTCTTAGCTGCTTTTACTTCTTCCTCTGAAAAATATCTATTCATTTCAGATGCCCATTTTTGAACTGGGTCTTTAAATTTGGGTGGGCTGATTTTTTTTTTTTTTTGAGCTCTTTATATATTCTAGATAGTAGCCCTTTGTCTGAGGAACAGCTGGTAAAGATTTTTTTCCCACATTGTTGGTTGCCTGTTTGCACTGTTGGTGGTTTCCTTTGCTGTGCAGAAGCTTTTTAAAAGAATGAGGTCCCATTTTCTGATTTCTTCTGCCAATTTCTGTGCTATAGAGATTTTGTTTAAGAAGTCTTTCCCTAAACCAGTGTCTTCAAGAGTTTTACCTAACCTGATTTGCAGCAAGTTTAGAGTATCTGTTTTAATATTTAGGTCTCTTATCCACTTTGATTTTAGCTTGGTACATGGTGAAAGAGCAACATCTAGTTTTAGTCTTTGGCAAGTTAAAGCCCAGTTTTTCCAGCACCATTTGTTAAAGAGGCTATCTTTCCTCCATTAGGGATTTTTGGCTCCTGTGTCAAAGATGAGGTGGCTCAGTGTATCTGGAGTAGTTTCTGGATCTTCTAGTCTACTGCACTGATCCTCAGGTCTGTTACTTTGCCAGTACCATGGGGTTTTTATCACGGTGGCTTTATAGAATAGTTTCAGGTTTGGAGTTGTGATACCCCCTACTATGTCCCTGCTGCTTAGAACTGCTTTGGCTATTCTAGGTCTTTTGTGGTTCCAGATGAAAGTTTGGATTTTTTTCTTAGATCTGTGAAATATGTTGTTGGGATTTCAATTGGGATATCCTTATAAGTGAAATAAATAGGTCACAGATAGGTAAATATCGCATCTTTTCTCTGGTATGAAAAAATAAAGATGTAAATGAGTTCTAGAATTGTATATTATATATTGTGAAATAGAAAATACTCAAAGTGAAATAGGGTGAAGGGGGAAAAATAATAAGATTTAACAAAAAAAGAAAGAAAACAAATTTTATGTATATAGTAGGGTGGTAGGGTGGGTAGGGCTGTGGGAAAAAAATGAGAATTAAATTGTGTCTTATACTGCTACAAATCCCCATTGTGGAGTGCAATCATAATGCGTATATGTAATGTACCAATAAAGATTTCAATAAAAAAAAAGAGTTGGGGATAGAAGCTCCCCACATCCTCCCTACTCCTATTTATCTCGGCATCTGACAATTCCATTTGGCACTCCTTATAATAATGTGGTGAATGTGAGGAAAGTGCTCCCCTAAGTTCCAAGTGCCATTACAGCAAATCGTGAAAGAGGAGGAAGGAATTGTGCAAAACCCGCATTCCTAGCTTGGAAAGAGGTCTGGTAATCTGCAAAGTCACTGTAATGAGCGTTTGAATCAGTGGGACACTCTAGGAAACTTGCTCCTAACCTGTGGAGTTGGAGTTAACTCTAGGTAGTTAGTTTTAGAATTGAATTAAAGTGTAAGACATCTGCTTGATATCCCAAAGAACTGCAGAATTTCTTGATGAGGAAAACCCACACAGCTGTTATCAGAATTATAGTGAGTAGAGAAACTGTTTCTACTTTTA
>PVIR01007239.1:0-61934 GCA_004026965.1 Petromus typicus
GTGTGTGTATATGTGTGTGTACATGCGTGCATGTGTGTGAATGTATGGATCTGTATGAGTGGAACAGAGTTCAGTTCAAGAATCCTCACCTAGCACACCAACTTCACATGAAGGGATCACATACAGCAAAATCGGGCAAGTCTCCTGGAGCTAGGTAGCCATGGGTGCAAGAGTGACTGGATTTTGAGGGGCAGTAATGTGGCCTCAATGCGCTCCACATTCCTACCCTTACTTCATCATTTATGATGAAGATTGAGCTCATTATCTCACTGCAAACTGCTTCAAAAATAATGCAACTAGAATTGGATCTGACATGATTCTGTTCACTAGCCTGGTATGATACATTGTTGAAAGAAGATAAAGGTTGCCTCCCTTAGTAGAGCTTCTGTGCCAGAACACTGACAAGAAAACAAATCGTAGATGAGACTATTGTCTTTGGTTGATAGAGATGGAGAGAAAGGATCAGTCATATTATCATTTATATGAGTGGAGCCATAGGTAAAGGTATCATCAATATAGTATCCAAAATTTGTGATAGGATTGAACTCAGGTAAGATATCTGCTATTCAGTCTTTATCATGTGCTCCATGTCTATGTTTTGTTAGTAACTGATCACATGTATAAAACATTATAATATAAAGCTGGACTTGGTGATACATACCAGTAATCCAAGCACTTTGGGAAACTGAGGCAGAGGGTTGACAACAACTTTGATTCTGTCTTAAAATAAGAAAATTTTGAGAAATAAGAAGATTGAAAAATTATCTTATATCTGTATATTGCTTTAAATAGTAAAAGTGGTAGAAAACTGTATTTTTGTAGAATAATATATTTAGACAGTACTTAAAGCTATAAGGAAACCTTAATCTTATTATGTGAGCCAACAAAATCACATGTGAACATGGTTTCATTATCTGGATCAATTGAAACACAAGTTTTCTTGGTGGATATTTACATTTTATAAAAGCATTCTGATAAGTGACACATTGTTAGTACTTTTCTCTCACTTTGAACACACCTATCCCAACATTCTTACCACTTTCTGAAACAATTCTGGAAGTCATTTCTTGTGAATGTCTTTAGTTGCTCTATGGTGCCCTCAATATCCTAAATCTGTTTAAAATACTTCTTTCTTGGTCATTTTGACTTTGGGGAAGCACCAGAAGTTGTAGGGTACCAGATCTGTTAGAAACCCATCATTTTTCTTGAGCCTGCCTTTCTACTGGGCAAGACTTGACAACAGAATTCAATGAATCTTTTTCTCACGTCTTGTAAAGACACTCATTAAACATTCATCGTATGTCTTTGTCACACCCTGGGTACATTATAATGTATTGGGTTCTAAATATTACTTTTGAAATGCGACACAGATGAGCCTGTATTCATGTGTAAGACAGTTACACGTCAAAAAAGATGATAAAATAATTTCATTTGTATAAATGAATGAGAGGATAGATGAAAAGTATAATTGTTTTTAAACAGTTAACTGGTTGTAATATGAAAAGAGATTTCATTTTCATGCTTTCTTGTGTGTGGTGAGACCTAAGGCTGAAAAGTGACAATTACAGGAATGGAATTCAGTGTAGAACTTTCTGAATATCAAAGCTTCTAACAATAGATATATTTAAAACATGGTTTGGTGTTTATCTGTCCATGATGAGACAGGAGTTCCTATGTAAAATTTGATATGAGATATAATAAGAAGCCTTCCCTACACTCTTTATCATACACAACTATTATTCTGTAATACTCATAATAAGGTAGCTTGAAGCTGTAAGTAAGAGTGATACATTTTTGTGAAGGCAAAATGAATAAAATGAGTCTCTTCTTTTGCTCCTAACAGCAATTCTAAGTGAATTTGATATTTACTGGTTCCTATATGTGGCATATAATCATAAAGAGAGATATCCCTAAAATAGAGTAATCCAATATTGAGTTCAGCATCCAAGCAATGCGATTGTGAAAACAATATATTACACTGCAAGATTAAACTTACCAAGATAGTCCTTTGTTTTAATTATTTGTTGGATTCAACATTGATTTTTTTGCAATACAAAGAACAAATAAACTTGAAGACTTGGCCCCAAACTTAAATCTTTAAAAGTTTTAGTAGATGTTTTCATGAATTTAATATAGGGGTTACAATTGTTTTTGGCTGAGCAAGAGGCAGGCACAATCTCCCTCTCTTATCAGTGTTTATTTCAATCAGTTAATAACACACAAACTATGAGGGAGCAGAGAGAATTAGAAGAGTCATACACAGCTGGTTCTGCAGACCGTTGTTGGCCACCCCTGAACCTGGAGCACAGTTAAGTACACGGGCCCGGAGCCAGAAGGCCTGACACAGACAACCCAGGCTTCTTTCTTCCAAACTAAGGGAACTTAGCCAACTGATACGAGCTTTTACTGTCTCAGAGTTTCTGTTTGTTTCTCAAAGAGAAGAAACAATCAACCTCCAATCTATCTTCTATCTATCACACTGGAGATAGTTCACAGTTCCATGAGTGATCAGTGATGGGTCAGTCAGACAGATTTTTCTGAGGCTGGTTTGCTGTCAGCTAGAGAAACTGAGGTAACACGGTCATGTGAAGGTTCACATCCAGGAGAATAGCTGAGGTGGTTCACACGTGGCCTGATAGGATCCCAAGAGCAAAAGTAGAAGTGGAACCTTCCAACCTAGGTCTGGAACCAGCCAACCTTGCTTTAGTTTCATTCTCTGGGCCCTGACCTTTCCCCAGGGCAGCTTAGAGTCACAGGGGCAGATACACAGTTCCTACTTCTTGCTGGGATTTTATACAAATCCACACCACACAGATAGTGCCACAGGTAAGGGAAAACTGTGTCTTCATTTTGTAGTCTTCCACCTAGCACATGCCCTTTGGCAAATAATTATAAGTTGCAGAAATAAATTGTTAGCGATAAGTGTCAAAGATTAATCATAAAATTTTGAAACCTTCTAATTTCTCCAAGCGTGCCTTCCTAGATATTATTCATTCCTTTGTACTTGTGCTGAAAGGGTCATTTTAAATCTATAATGGCAAATTATGATGTGCACCAGTAGGTTCGGCCCTGCACTTACATGGTTTGGAAACATGTGGTTACAATTCTGTGGATGAAATAAGTTAATATTGTTCAGAAGCTTTTAAAAATAGCACCAGTCTGAAGTCTAAATAAGGATTACAATAAAGATGTGTGATTTTTTTTCAGGGATATGAGCTCTTGGTTTTTCTAACTAAATATGGATATGTCTCAATCAAAAGTAAATAATAATATTAAATTCATTATAAGAAAATATTAATATTTTAAAATTTAATTGTCATCTTAAAGATGAGCTATTATGCTTTCCTCAGTGTTATCTTTAGAATGGTAATTTGGGGGTCAATTGTATGTTTAAAATTTAACGAGATCCACAAAATAGCATGGGTCCGGAACTTGTTAGTTGTGGTGCTATTCCCTTAGCTTTTGGTCAGCACTGCCAGAAGGCATGGCTAAGTCTTCGGAAAGTTCCAACCCTCGCCACACAGTGATGGTGAAGGCCTCTCCCAGCTGTTTCATCCATTATACTTTATAAAATAACTGAAACAATAGATGCCTCTAAACTTACTAGGAAAGTTTGTCTGAAATTACACTTTCCTTTCATTAAAACATCAGAAGATACTAGATTTTCCCTTATTTTCTGACTACTTAGAAATGCAGTGATAAGTACACAGTCTAATCATTATTTCACTTTATATGTTTTTTTTATTATCGTCTTTCCTATTTGAACTGTTTTATTTTACAAACTTTTCTCATATTGATTCACTTCCTTTTGGGCAGAGGTGGAATGTGATAAGGTATCTTCTAAAATTTATGATTTTTAGCTATTCTTCCCCAAGATGTATCCTCGTTGTCTTTCTATCAATATTTAATTTCTTAAACTTACAGACCTCAATGTATGCCTATAATATCACTTACAGAAAGAGTACAACAGAACAGAAGGAGGTTGTTAGCTCTGCAGCTTTGTACAAATTCTTAACTTTTGGATTTCACTCCCTTCCTCCTCTACATTTAAAAGAAGATCATGGCTGTCTGCACACACTCACCGTGGCTGTAAATGAAATGGCTCATCAAGTAGCCATGAGTATTTCTCCCACATGAACACTGTTATTAATTATGGTCATCTTTTCATCACCTTTCTTTAGCAAAAATTCCACAATTCTATCTACACTCAAGCAAAACTCCTGGGAAGTACAGAAAACTCATGAAGCAAATATTACATGGTGAATGTTGATATTCTTCACCAGATGACTAAAATCATCTCTCCAGATATACATTATTTAAATAATTTAGCTACCACTACTTCATTCTTGACTTTTTGATTGTACCCATTTAGGAATGTATTCACAATGTCTTTCACTTTCTATTCTCCTCTTTAGCATTCGCCAGAGCCTTCTTCAAGTAGTAACAATTTTCTTTGCTAAAGAGAAGCAAAGCGTTGCTTCTTTTTGTCTGTCAAATTCATGCACCTCTCAGCCTATTAATTGTCTGGTAAAGATAAATCTCCTTAGCGCAATTTCCATGGTATTGTGTAGTCTGATTTGAGCTCATTCTCACCTACAGCCTCCTTCTCTCTCCTAGTCTGCTGCCCACCCTCAACTTGTGCCCTCCCAATACACATAAAGGAGAGAAGGAGATGTGGTCACCACAGCACAACTAGAAATACTCAGGAGACAGAACTTCCTGAATGCTTCAGAAAAGGGCACATATGATGACAGTCAGCACGTTTAATGCAAGGGGGAATATTTCTAAGGGGCTGAATGCAATATGTCTTCTATTGTAATAAATTCTTCAAATTTGGACATTCAACTGTACCTCTTTAATATGTATTTTGTAGCCATTTGATGAATGCACATTTCCTGTGGGCTCTACATGAAAGCTTAAGCACTGCGCTACCATGTGTTCCCCTCAGTAAATCCAACACCACACACTGGGAACACCACACACTTGGGAAGTCGAAGTGCTCAAATAAATACTGCTTAAATCCTGGATGGCTAGAGATGCAGATTAAAACAACAGTGAGATTTCATCTCACTCCACATAGAATGGCTGCCATTTCAGAATCAGCCAACGGCAAATGTTGGCGAGGCTGCGGAGAAGAAGGAACCCTTCTCCACTGTTGGTGGGACTGTAGACTTGTACAACCCCTGTGGAGATCAGTTTGGAGATTCCTCAAAAGCTAGGATTGGAGGTCCCATTTGACCCGGCCATTGCCCTGCTAGCTATATACACACAAGAATTAAAAGACTCTTATCACAGTGACATATGTGCACCCATGTTTATAGCAGCCCAATTTGTGATTGCTACATCTTGGAAACAACCCAAGTGTCCATCAACTGGAGACTGGATAAAAAAGCTGTGGTTCTTCTACAGAATGGAGTATTACTCTGCCATAAAAAATGATCAGTTTGAATCATTTATACTTAAATGGACATACCTTGAGGATATTCTCATAAGTGAAATAAATAGGGCACAGATAGGTACATATCACATCTTTTCTCTGGTATGAGAAAATAAAGATGTAATGAGTCCTAGAAATGTATGTTATATATTGTGAAATAGAAAATGCTCAGTGTAAAATAGGGTGAAAGGGGAAAATGTTGAGATTGTAACAAAAAAGTAAGGAAACAAATTTTATATATATGGGGGGGTGGTAGGGTGGGTAGGGCTATGGGAAAAAATGAGAATTAAATTGTGTCTTATACTGGTACAAATCCCCATTATGGAGTGCAATCATGATGTGTATATTTAATGTACCAATAAAGATTAAAAAAAAGTCCTGGATGGCTGTGGATGTTCTTAATGATCCATTAAGATACATTAAGAAGCGGGAGTGTTTTTTGAAGTACTCAGTACAGGTGAGGCCCTGAGTTAGGTTCAATTATAAGATAGCATCTTTGTCCTCCAGAAGCTTAGAGTTTGGGCTGGAGAGTTAGCTCAGTGGTTCCAGCGACTGTCTCACAGACACAAGGACATGAGTTCGATCCCTGGTACCAAAAATAAATAAGAAGCCTAGAGCTTCATAAAGAAAATGAAGGGGATATCCAAATGATCACTGTGCCAAGTTGAGTTTAAGAAAGTGCTGGATATGTCCCTGCATTCCTCACTATTCTTCCCAGTACTGGTGTAGCTGTCTAAGTTTGGTGTAAAGGACCAGTGTCTGAGTACATTGTATGATGCCAGTGGCTAAGACTGATGTCTTGATATGAGCGTTTCTCTTCAGATCTAGCCAACTTGGAATTATCTCTGAAATTGTAAGTTTTCTCAGAGTGCCTGCCTTTCTGTGTAAAATATCCAATAAAAAGAAGACAAAAACGCTGAATTCTCCCATTAAAATTTAGAGGAAAGGAAAGAAGCACTTTGAGGGGGTAATTCTTTAAAATGGACATGATCTAGCTCAAATTAGCAATTCACTCAGAAATTTTTTATTGCTCTGAGGCTGTTTGTCTAAGTTCCATTGAGCAGGCTCTTATAAATTTTCTCTTAATATGTTCTGGACAGGGCAACCTGGGAAGGATGTTCCCTCTCCCCAAGGAGCTAATGAAAATTCAGTGTTTGCTTACTCCCTGTAGCTCATCGCAAAAATCAATGTCTGAAATACAATAGCTGTGCGGTGATGATCTGTGGTTGTGGTGCCTTCACAGAGTTGAAAATTATAGCTCGAAAAGCAATCTTTCCTATCTCCTTCGAAAACTTTAGATTCACACTTCTGCTGCCTTCTTGACCCTGAGCTTTCTATCTTCCTATCAGGCAGGGATGTTTTCTTCTTCCTTTTGTAGAAAATGTTTACTCTTCCCAGAAGCTGGGCCCTGAGGACAGCCGCTGGCCTCACACCTGTAGCTGGATTTGAAATCTCTTTGGTTTCCCAGACAAAAGAATGGTAGAAACTGAAAATTACAGAGGGCCTTTCTGATTTCTGAGCTTTAAATTCTATTTGCTGGTGTGAAAACAACGTAGTGATGCTTACTAGGTCAACAAAGCCAAGGCGTTTGCTTCAGTTTGGGGGGGTTGTAAAGTGAAGATATTAGTCAAGGAGAGAGGGAAAGTGAGATGAGTGGGGAAAAGAATAAAATTTGAACTCCGCTCCTCCCATTCCTCCAATAGAAGTCTTAAACTTGAGGTACAAGAAGGATTTGCTGAATATCTACAACCAGGAATGATGCTTAAGGGTTATTTAACCCAACGTACAAAGTCAGGAGCTTAGGTAGATGATGTCGGATTTACCAGATTTCCATGGATAAGGATGCTACCTTACCTATGGGATAACAGTCCCAGTTTGTTTAGATAGAAGAAATTATGTGACCTTGGGCAATCTTAAATGCATAAAGAGATGACAAAATAAGAATAATAAAACACAATAGACATAATGGAACAGAAGAATAAAGGAAAGACCTCACATAGTTCTGAAAAACAGATTGAATGCATTAGCTAATACTGATGTTCTTAGTATTTACTTTTCATTTTTAAAAGGAAATCCTAAAGGCAAATACTAGCAATTAGTCTGGAGGAAGGAAAATTGGGGAAGGAGAGATCTAATATTTGTCTTCTAATATGTTAAAAACTGTATTAGTGAGCGATTTGAATGTTTCCAAGGAGAGAAGTTAAACTGATTAATAAAATCCCAGGAAGGATTTACAAAGAACCTCATAGCACTCCAGCACCCAAAGTTGGGATGGCGCATTTCCATTAAAAACGGGTTTTTTTTTTTTGCAACTGGAATTTTTAAAAAAGAAATATTGAGTAACTCAGCAAGATTGAGAAGCTAGTACAAGCTTATAGAGCCCAGAAGAGTCAGAGTTGGGATCAGATTTTTGGCCTGATCCAGAAGCCCTTGCTAAACTGAGTGAGGCTGACCCTATCATGATACACTTTCTGTTACCCCAGTAGAGGGCATATGTCTGCCTACAGGTGGCGCTGTTGAATAATTTGTTCAACCATTGTACTGCTGAAGTCCATAAATATGTGTATTTCCCAGTTTCATTCACTTTGTCTCAGAATCTAGAATCCTATGTGTAATTCATTCAAACTTGTTCGTGAGAATGTGTGCTATTTCTTAAAGGCAAGAACCAAAAATGGCTCTTGCTTCTGTCATGGTTGCTGCTTGTTGGGCTGATTTTAGCTCATCTGTTTCAAACAAACAGAAGCTCAAGTGACCGCTGCCAACACTCTCATTCACCAGGGAAGAGATGGTTTTCTCGGCCGAAAGACGCTGTTCTTCACCACATTTTCAAGTTTTCCCAGCAATGTAAGGATGAGCAGCAAGGAGCTGCCCGAAGGACGTTGCCTCTGTGCCTGGGTGCTGACTGAAGAGGAGGCTTTGTCATCATGTAGCCGTAGGCGGATCGCTTTCTTCCGTTTTTCGAGGAATCGCTCGCGTTTGGGATGCAAAGCAATTAGAGCATCTACTTCTAATGTATATAACAAACCTCCTGTTTCACCTCAGCACAGGCTCATTATGTCTCCGAGAGTGCTGCGTGTTGCATTTGCACCTTGGGTAATTAGCACAGCTCCTCTGCCAGCCCTCCTTCCCGCCTTTGCCAACATTGCCAGTGTTAGCAAACAAGCATCAATCAGGAGCCTGATGAGCAAAATTGGCCCTCTCTGTGCAGCTCAATTCACAGACTAGACGGAAATTCCGGGTTGAACAACTCGTCTTTGCCAATGTTGTGATTGTGTAGGACAAAAATAACGGTAGGCAACATAGTAAAGAGGGTTAAGTGGTATTAAACCCTTGCTATGCCCCATACACTTGCTATGTTTTATGTGGAATCAGATGCGGGAAAAAAGCTTAGGAAGAAAGCACTCCAATGGCCTATTTTATATTAAAAATGAGGACACAGAGAAGCTGAGAAATATGTCCAAGGAGCAGAGGTACCAAGGAGCCAGAATAAGGTGACAAACATCATGTTACCTCACGGTGGAAAAGTTTTCTTATTGCTGGGGCAAGAGTCCGCTGGAGATGGCCCAGTTACCTCTGAACCAAATCCCAGGCACCCAGACATGGGTGCAGCATCTGTGTCTGTCTGCTAACCCTAGGGGACCAGTGTGGGAGTCAGAGGCAAGGGCACTTCCTAGGGCCTGGGAGGCAGTGCGAAAGGGGCTAAGTGAGACTGGGGAGCTGGAAAAGAGAGTTTCTTTTAGAAGTTGATATTTGAATTGGTCTCTACAGTTCATTACTAATGAGTAGATTCCTGGTAGGGATGTATGTATTCACGTGCGCTATTGTTTCTCCATTGTCGAGGGGCAGAGTGAGAATTTAGGTGCCAAGTGAAGAAGGTTTGTCCTCTGGTCTCAAGCAATCCCTGACACTAAACAGGTCTCTAATTTGTGTTTTCCTTTAATGACTAATTCATCTTCATTTCTTGGAACCAAATCCTTGTCTTAACACCAAGGCTTTGTTCTAACCAGAGCACCTGTCTTTTCATTTCCTGCTGAATTTGCTTTCTTGAACTATAAACATGTTTTCATAATAAAGACACTAATTAGAGAAATGTTGTTATGGCAATGTTATTAAATTGTCAGCCATCTCTGTCTCTGTCTCTGTCTCTGTCTCTCTCTCTCTCTCCTCTCTCTCTTTCTGTCTGTCTGTCTGCCTGTCTCTCTCAAGTTCTGAGACATGTGCATGCTAAATTGTCTAGGCTGGTCTTGAACTTGCAATCCTCCTGCCTCAGCCTCCAAGCTTCTGGATTTACAGATATGCTCTACTGCCCTTAGCTGGATCTTCACTTTGAGATTATGACATCTAACATTTTTCTTCTGACTCCAAATCTTGAATTTCCTATAAACCTGAGAATTACAAGTGTTTAGAAGCCCAACAGGCATATTCTACCTGCTTACTCATAAAGGACTAGTTTTCGTATTGAAGTACCTTAACGACAATGATAAATATAGTCACAAGTATTTCCTTAGTGATGGTTAAAATAAACTTTATAGTTGGATCCTCTGGAATAAAAATTCTTACTCCAAACATATGAGTTCTGAAAACTTGGGCAGTGTACTTATTTTCTCTAACCTTCAACCTTAATGTTGCAGAATGGAAAACTCTAGGGTTTACTTCAAAAGGTCATCATGGAGATTAAATAAGATAATCTGTAATTAACTTAGCATGACACAGGGTACATAAAGCACTCTTAAATCAAAGTACCTATATTACTTTTAAATAAATAACAATAGGGTCCTTGAGCTCAAATAAGCTGAAATTTTGAATAATACTTATTAGTTGTCAGTATTGGTATTCTTTAGTAACAAAAAATTTTAAAAAATTAGTTTATTAGAGCTGGTGTGATAATATTGCATGCAAAATTCCCAGCATGTTCTGGAATTCATAGCTTATGTCGCTATATTTTGAAAGCTGATTTTAAAACAAAATATTAAGGAAAACAATTACATAAATAACTTAGATTTATTGAATGAAGATGAAGGAGTTCATTGGAATCACTCGGAGGCCTTCACATGCAAATGTGAATGGTGAGCAGGTGGTACATGATGCATCCACAATACCTCATGTTGTCTGGCCAGGTAGCCATGGAAGCCGGTTTGGAAGTATAGCCGGGTTATGCATCCAGTTGGTGTATCTGTTCCAGCTTTGGCTCCCTTATGCTGGGCCAATTGATAGTACTGCAATCTATGCTTCAGAGACATTTTACAAGCTGTGGATAAGAGACTGCATTAGCTCTCAGCATTATTTAATTCAACTCAAAACCTGAATTGATTTAGCAAGGATAATTACTTAGGGGCTAGGAAGGAGTTGTGCAGGCTGGGGGATACCCATATATGTGCTGAAGGAATTTTCAGTATCCAAACATAACCCTCCTTGAGAGGGAGGAATACGACAGATCAATGGTGTCAAAGGCTGCCATGTATTCCCTGTTCTCTCCATCCACTTAAGTAAACTTCTGTAAAAAGCATCCATCAACCTTCTGAACTCCTTGTCCACATCTAAACCCAGTTCACCCCACAAGGTCAAGCAAGAGTCTTGTGACTCAACAGCTCATCTTCCTGTTCCTCACCATCTGCCAAGACATCCTGGGAGCTGGGCTTCCTCCACAGCAGGGAAAACTTTGCCTCCAACCCCATATACTGCATGCACTGTCCTGGTTTGCCCTGTGCCACGGCGCCAGGGATTAGCAATGATAAAGTTAACACAAATATTACACAGACCTCAATTGGTGGCTTGTTATTAGCCAAAAGCATAAGAAAAGTTCCCTAACATTACCAGTAATTGGAGGAATAAAAGAAGATATCAATTTTGCAAACTTTAAAACATCGATTGTATTCAGGGGTGGCCAATCTGTGGAGCAAGGCGCATCTTCCTATATTGTTGATAGAAAAGCAAACTGCTAGAGTTGACCCGAAAGAAGTGCTGTTTTATATGTGTATAAATTGTAAGAGGTAATTCAAGAAGCTTCATGTAGAAGAAGATTTATAGTAGGATATTTTCGGCAGTGCTGTATGTCCTTGCTGTTCTCCCTGCCTCGGAAGGTCTTGGCCCAGATGGATGTCCGGCCATCCCCCTCATGGCCTTTGGTTCTTAACTTCCACACATTGTAAATCTGCACAGGGAAATCAGCAGCTCTCCCTGGGCTCCCTTTCTCTGCAGTCTTCTGCTTTTTTTTTTTCTACAACATTCGACATCGAGTGGCATGCTGTTACTTTACTTGTTCATACATGCATTGTCTATCTCTTGCATTAGAATGCAAAGCTCCATGAGAGCAAGTATTTTGTCTGTTTTGTTCATCTGAGTGCCTAAAATAGATAACCTGTAGACATTATAATAAATCTATGATGGATAAATAAAAATACAAATTTAACAAAGTTCACAGTGTCTGTAGGTAAAGACCTAGGGGGAAATTAGGATACACTGTGGAGAGATGACAGAGTAAAGTGAATGGGATGATCTGACTTTTGTACAAACATTAAATATATGTGATTCTATATAATTTCTGTTCTATCAACATATCCATCTCTGTCTATCTGTATTTCAAAGAGCCCAAAGAAAGTTAGAGATATATGACAAGTTACAAATTAACATAGCTTGCCTTAGGGTAAAGAGTTGGATCACAGCATTAAAGAAGAGGGCCTGAATGTATAATACACCTTTGTATTGTTTGCTTTGTGAGAACAAGCATTGTCTTACTTTTTCTAATAAAGAAAATACCCAGTAAAATAAATGCAATCACATCCACAGAAAATAGCTCGGGGCTGTTTCTTTAAATGTAATATGGCAAATAATATTCTTTTACTCTTGAACAGTTGGGCTTCTTCTCATCTTCATAATACCAATGTGTGCAGGCTTGTAGCAAATAGATAATTAGCTTCATTTGTGGTTTACCAGACTCACAGGTTCAGATGAGCATATAATTGTTTGTGAAGGCTTAGCCAAGAGGACTGCTGCATCCTCAGCTTTAGCTCTTTTCTTAATTGTCAGAGGCTTTGATAGAAAAGGACAATAGTGGTGTGTTTGTGCACTTTTCCAAAACAGTGGTGTACTGAAGGTGAGATAGCGATAGCGGTCATTCTGGGATACAGACCCTAAGGAAACACATTATTCACAGGCAACTTGAAATCAGTATTAACCTGACTAAAAAGTCTATCTGCTTCTTATTGTCATTCTCTGTCTCTTAACATCCTCTCCAAACACATCAGATCTAATTTTTAAACAACTACTGAGGTCATGACTGAGTTGACATAGTAAACCTCACCTTTTTGGGTGCCACAACTCATCGATTTCTGATTTACATCATGGAAGATAGTATGGCAGCTTTATTTAGTGCCTATCATATACTTAGTGCAATGCTACAAAAAGGATATTAAGAGTCAAATAAGACAAAGCTCCCACACTCAAGTAGCTCTCCACCTAAAAAGAATACAGGGACAGGTGTAAGTGGGTAAAAGATGGGATTTTTTTTTTTTTTTTTTGAGACAAGGTCTTGCTTTTGTAGTTCAGGCTGGCCCTGAGCTCAGCCTCAAACTCAATCCTCCTGCTACTGCCTCACAAGTTCTGGGACTACAGGTGTGAGCCACCATGCCCAGAACTGTGGTATGTGGTACTGATTACTGGTGGGCATGAGTCTCCATGCTAAGTATTGTTATCTGTGGTTATCTGGGATCGAATCCAGTCCTCTGTGCTTGTAAGGCAGGTGCAGGAACCACTGAGCTAAATCCCCAGTCCAGGATGTGTAGTTTTATGGAACAGTCTTCAAAATACTTTGAGGCCAGAGGAGAGGACGTGATCAGTTCTGCTTGGGAAATTCTTTCAGCGGTTGTTTACAAGGGTTTACTGAAGGAGTTTCCTGTACTGGGTCAAGGGACAGTGAACAAGACACAAGGTCTCTGTGTCCTTTGAGCTTATTTTCTAGTAAGTCATCGCAAGTTGCAGCATGAGTAGCCAAGAAAAATTCAAGCAGGGCTCCTTTGAAGGGCCATTAGAAATGGACCCCAAAAGCCATGGTGCTTCGGTTGAGACTGAATGCTGGCATGGAGACAATGTTGTACAGATCAGGAGGACAAGTGTTGTCTAGCCAACGGGGGACACAGGCCAGATGACACACGAGAGAGAGACTCACAGATATGGCAGCTCTGAAAATCATAACACACACAGTGCAATCCATGAAGTCGGTCAAGCTTTGCTATATTGTAAAATATCTACAGCATTGTTGTAGTTTGAAACTTAAATCCACACATTAAAGTTTGCTTTCCAGGAAGTCACTACAGGCAGATACCAGACCTTTAAAAGATGGAACCAAATTCCCTATGTGTATAAATGTACTGTCAATAGGGTAGATATTCTCTCCTTAAAAATCTTTTTCTCCTCATACATGACTTTGTTTTCATCTGTGTCCTATTATATTGCCTCCTAATGGATGCTATGTTATTATTAAATATGTCATTAGACAGATCATAGTAGGAGTTTATTAAAACGTTAAGATTATTTATATAGTATCAAGAGCCAGGTAGAAAACCTGAAAGTGCAATATTGCTCTTCCTCTTCAGTCAACCTAAAAATGCAGAATATTTGTCTGTTCCTTAGAAATCCAGAATGAACTTCACCACTGCTACAATCCTTGTACCTCTCTACCCCTGAAAGGTTTGTTCTACAAATTAGTGAATTTCGTTTGACCAGAAAGTTTCAGAAGCCCAAATCTCCAAAAACATAGTCCTGTAACCATGGAACTGTGTTCGAAGAAAGGTCTAAGTAGAATAAATAGATTTGAAGAGTTGTGAAGCGAAAAAGGAAAGAGGAAGAAGATAAATTACACATATGATTAGTATCCAGGGAGGAATTTGGAAGAAAAATGTTCTGTATCACTTATCAGTTGAATCTTCTTCCATTTCTCTTACAATTTATAGAATACTTGTAACATTTTGTGGAAGTAAAAGACTTTTTGTTGTTGTTGTTTTGGACACTTTGGGGAAAATGATTGCAAAATGCTGAGTATGTCTAGGTGTGGTAGCACATGACTGCAATCCCAGCAGTCTGGGAAGGGGAGGAGGAAGTTTCACAAGTTCAAGAGCAGCCTGGGCTACTTGGTGAAAAGAGATACTGTCTCAGAAGAAGTAAACACCAAATGGGTGGGGTTATTACTCAGTGGCTTCAATCTCAGTGTGGGGGAAAATATGAGTGAGTTCAAAGTAGATCCATAGTGAGAATTCAGGTTAAACTGCAAAAATACACTAAAGTAGGGGTGGTAAAGTAGGAAGACTCACCATTCAGGCAAGATTTAAAACCAACTAGCTAAGCAAATAATAGCATCTCTCAAAACAGAATTTAGTAGTTAATCTATGCTAAAGGTCTCTCTAACAATTTTCCTTTGCTTCTGTAAATAATGTTTTTGCTATCACAGGTGTTATGTTTCCCAGAGACTGGGCTGTCATCATTGTATGAAAGAAGATGAACTTGGGTAGAAGATCAGCCTCAAGATGAAAATTGAATGTGGAAAAGAAGCCTGAAATCAAAGGCATTAGGGAGAGAATAAGGATGGAAAATGGGTACAAAAATTGCTCAAATCATTACACATATTGGAGTAGATGAAATGAGACGTGGACTAAGTTTATTCTGGAAATAGGACTCTGTGTTGGCCAGCTCAGTCCTCCTAAAATTGCTGGAACAGAACACGCATTGGCTATATATTGGTGTTTGGGATTTCACTCACCATTAACTTTCCAACAGGTTTTTAACTCACAAAGCATCTGGGTTTGTATAATTGCTTACCTAATAGTGTCCATTACATGGTTGGATGGTAACCAGGACAGAGATAAACTAGGGAAACACAGAGTACTCTTTTAGCCATCTCAAGTATTGAGTAGGAAACATGCTTGAGTTAAAAATGGTCAGTTAAGTATCAGTCAGGGTGTTGGGTCTCAACCTCACCAGTGGCTTGCTGTGTAGCCCAAGCCTAAGGAACTTACCTTCTCCCAGTAGCAGTTTCCCTACGTGAAGGGTATGAACGGTAATGTCCTTAAGGTGTCACATAAATCTGAGGTACTGTGTAAGTTCTTTTTAGAATGTGCAAGTTGTTGTGCAAATAGTATTTCCTCCTACTTCCATACCTTTGCATGAGTATCTTCTTTGTACCAGTGGGATCTCTGTGCTACCTGTACCAGTTCTCAGGAGCCTTCATTTTGATACTCCCAGAAGCCTTCTGTGGCACTTGCTTCCTTCTGTTGGTAAGATTTTCTTCTGTTCATTATAGCACAAATTACATTATATTATTTTTTTTCTAATTCAATTTTAATGCTGGGAAATCATTCTCAACTTATTAAAAAATTATTCTTATTTTCTAAAAATATCCTTCCATTTAATTTATTGTTTAGGCTATTTGGGCTATTGGTGATTATACTGAGGGCTTTGCTAATATTTACTATTTTAAAAAATTAATCATCAAAGTGCACACACATTCAATTTCTTGTAGAGATTTCTCTAATTCTTAAACTATGACTTCGGCTGCCTATGGGTCTAATGATCCCATTTGGGTAAATGGAGATCAAATGGACGCAGATTATGAGTGATAAGATCAGTGAGAGAGTTAGCTCACCTACAGCACACATACTTCCACAGGGTTTGGAACTATCTCTATGAAGAGATGAAGGTTGGCAGATAATAAACAGAAACACTCAAACTATACTGCACATAAGGAGGTTTATTCTAGATGACATGTAGATGCCAACTAGACAATCAAAGTGGATGTAATTAACACAAACTGAAGAAGACAAAGAGAAAGAAAAGTGAATTTCTTTTTTGGCAAAAGATTATTGCTTGAAATTTCTGTAGTGCTAGGCAACCCTGGACACTGATTTGATTTTTATTGCAATGCAGTGATAACATTGTCACATCTCATTAACTTTCTATGGAGGACTTTAGAAGAAAAATACTCTCTTTTAGATGCTGTTACTTAAACACTGGCTTTTAGCTTGGGTCAAGAGATTTCTTAGCCAAGCGACTGGCCTCACTGAAGCAGCCCTAGTGATCTCGAAAATGTGCGCTCAGGAGAAGAGGAGAAATAAGAAAGTGACTGAACCACACCAGCTTATGCAATTTCCTTAATGACAGAACAGTTTCAAGAACTCACTGATCACGATGCAGAGTAATAATGCTTATCTCTGGGCAGGGCTGAGGGTACACAAGCTCCATCTTGTTTGTTGAGTCCTCACATCTGCTTTTCCTCTTTCTGATTTGATTCCTTTTACATATAACAGATATGCAATATGTTACAACTAAAAGAGCCACAGACGGTTTACTGCAAAGCCATCCTAAAATCTCTATCTTTCTTCTGTTTCCTTTGATGATGGTACAGTCATTAAAATGAAAATATTAACTTGTTTAATAATGTATTGAGCAGAAGACCCCTCGTCAGTGAAGAAGCATATTCCCCGTGTTTCAAAATCAGCTATGACTTGGTCAGTATGGAAGATTACCTTGATACTTTTACCAAGAGGGCTTCTCATTAAAATTATTTTGCCTCAAGAGCTAATGAAGGAATCTTTTTCACTTGTTAATTAACTCATAGATAGAAATTGTATCTTAAGCTTTAATTGAAACCAATTTTTCTCTCTTCATTTCCTTCACTAGGTTCAGCTACCTATGATAAATATGAAGCAGAAAAATAGTCTATCAGCTGAAACTCTCCAGTAACAGAAATCATATTTTGCAAGTAGATGAGTTACTACTCACTTTTCTTAGTCTATCTAAAGGTTTGCAACCCATCTTAAAATTGCTGACCCTTCAGTTTCTCTGAACTTGGACAATGTTTGGCTTATTTTAATTCAGGGGCTATTAGTATCTCAGCTTTCAATAATGCTGTAAGCAAAAATAATCTATATAAGGTAAAATATAAATGTATTCAGGCTGATCCAAACCTACCAAATCTGATCAACAGAAATATCTTAATGCTGCAGTTAGTTCATCATTTCTATTCCCTATGCTAGAGAAATTATGATGAAATGGCAGTTCAATTTTGCTGCCTACCTGTGTGAAATCAGATAGAGTATCATCACTTTGTAGGAGTTCCACATCTGTCTCTTGCCTCCCTCTTTGAAGCTGCCTTTCAGAACAAGCCTGGACATGGATTATTGATCCAAGAAAATTTCCAATCCTCTACTTGGTTTGGACCTTTAGTTTTGAATTAGCTCTAAGAAGAAGAAAAAAAATGGTCTTAACTGAGATTTCAGGAGAAATTGAACAACTAGAATATATGCGATATAACCAAACAAACACATGTACATGGAGAAACAGAGAAAAGGAGAAGAAAACAAAGATGGTGAGATAGACATGCACACAAAAAGACTGAGCATTATAAGGACCTGATTTGTGCATTTAAGAATATGGGAGACATTTGGTCCACTATCAGGGGTCTGAGTGTCTGGGGGACTTCTTGGTATTGTCCCACAGGAAGTTTGGGGATCTGAGAAGCAGAGGAGCTGATGATATAGCCTCTGGTTTGAATACAAGTCTTGGTAGAAGACCAATGATCCAGTCCAAAGAAAATCATAGAGGCAAATTCCGTCTCACTCAGCCCCTTCATTCTCTTCAGTCCTCTACTGGACGGGATAAGGCCCCTCCCACTGGAGAGGGAGGTCGGTTTTAGTCTACTGGTTCACCTGGAAATCTCGTCCCTAGCCACCTTTCCTGTCTCATGCACAGAATAATATCTGATCAAGTATTTTGGCACCATGTCTTATAATCTAGCTGATCTACAAGAAAAGTCACTGAAGAAGCCTTGTTTCAAACAAATGATCTTAGAGGCAAACAAACAAACAAAACCGAAAATCAAGAAGCCTGAAGCTTCTTTCGATGGAAGGAATCAAACTACAGAGAGAATCTGGTTATCATTAAGAGCCTTTTCTATTAATGAGTAGCGTTGCTGCTCATAAAATGCCTCATATGCATTAATGTTAGTCAAAATGAGCCGCTTGCATAAAAATTTTATGAACTCTAAAAGATACTTGTATATAATACAAGATACCTACTACATAACATACCGCTACATTTAAGTGTATTTTTAGGCACAAAACATTAACTTTTGTAAATAGTATGTTGATTAGCATTGAATTTTATCTTTTAAACATATTTTGCCTTTGAAACTCATACCATTATTCCTTTAGGTTGGTGTGTAATGTCACCATCACGTGCTAGATTGTAAAAGGTCTGGTTTCAAAATCTATCAAACTAAATAAACTCCTTGGGAAAATACGTGTCTAACTCACACATTAAAAATATTTGACTGCATTGATGATCAAAGATTAGAAAATTAAATGAGCAGTAGACATTCTCCACTAATTTATGTGATTGACAATAATCTCTCCACTCGAATCATAAAAGAAAGTGAAATTTTTAACAGGAAGGACAGGTGTACACTCCAGCCAGTGGCAGTGCATTTCCGCCCTTGTGTCTAATACTCGCTAGGAATTCGTGGCTTTGCTTTCTTGCCAGTTGGTAATCGCAATGCCTGACATTACAATCACAAAATTTAATTACATGCACCTAAAGAAAAGAGTTATTATTTCTATGAAAGCTAAGTTGCATGTCTAGGAGTCTCTCTAAAAAATGTGTTAGCAAGACAGAAAGGGATTAGTATTCAACTCAGTACAGGTGAGATATGCCATAAGATGCAAAAATAACATTCTAGAGAGTCTATCCATTGAGAATACTTTAAAGGGTTTCTCCCCACTTCGATGGAAGAGAATACAAAAATCCTAAAGGCTGACTTAGAGGAGTGATACATGCAACAAAACACAATAATGCACCTGAAAAAAAAAAAAAAGAAAGAAAAATCAAGGTCCCAATTCTGATAGAAGTCCAAACTATGCCATCTAGTACTTCTAATAACACACTTAGGCAATTTATGTTGAGCCTGTTTGAAGCAACGTTTTGTTGTCTGATATCAGCACTAATTTGCAGTCTGTCTTATTACTTGGCTCATCTTTGATGAAAGTTTTTAATTTTCACAGCTGATAATGAGTGTGAGAAGTGCGTATTATGTTCGGCAACTACTCACGCAGCCCCCTTCCCCTCTGGAGAAGAGTGCATTTCCCCATGCCTGGACATCGGGCTTTGTCGACCGACTTATTGTAGCTCAGGGCAAGTGTCCATTCTTCACTAAGGCTTTGAGAAACCGGTCTGTTTCTGCAAGTCCCCTTGAGCCGGCATCTGCCGGGAGAAGAAGATCACGCCCCGGATGGAACTTTTCCTTAAATGAGCGCTCCAAGGAGGAGCCTAAATCCAACCCACAGACCCGCGTCAGGTCTGCGGCTGGGCCGGCTTGCAGCAGGATCTTGAGAGTGCAAACTGGCCTCAGATTTAAGTGCATAATTCTATATTAAATGACTCGGTCTAGAACCTGTATCTCATAGCGTTCTTTCCCCAGGAAGACAGTCTTTGTATTCAGTTAATGTTTAACCTGGCCTTCTTTGGAACCACTTCTAAATTAGCCCCAAATAATACTTTAAAATGTATTTATAATTCACTTGAGAAGTTTGTTCTCATGGACCCATTCTGAAATAGAAAATCCTTAGAGTATATTGGGAGTAAACTCCATTTAATATATTTTCAATACATTTCAATGTTTAGACATTATGTAATGTTTCTATGATCTCTTATTTCAGGCGACCTATAAGCAAACATGTATAACTATCAGCTTTTCAAAGTATCACAACTACTCGTCCCAGCATTTTATATGAACATTAGAATTTTGTTAACAGCATTTTGTTTACTAATATGATAGTATTTTGTTAACATGTTAAAAACAGATATCCACATTTAGGAAACTGTAAAGGAATGTACAGTCTCTATATCCCAACACCTGAAGGACACACTTCCTGAAGATAGTGAGCAGGCATCTCTGTGCATCTAGACATATTTGGAAGGAGCCTCTCTGTCCTCACTCGATGCTATGGCCAGAAGAGGGTCTGGCACATATTTGCGATTCAGTAACCATTTAATAATTAAGAGATGTATATGTCTAAACTCTGACCATGACTCTTTCCATTGATGTGTTCTCTCTTGTTTTCTCACGGGAGTGTGGTTGTCCCTATAAAAACACTAAAGGCAGAAGAAGGTGTCAGGAAGTGATGAGACTGAACGCATTCACTCCTTGACTTTTGCATAATCTATTGATTGACTAGTAATAGGCATAAACATTGGAAATGTACATAGTTTTCCCTGATACAATCATAAAATTGCCAAAGATGTTGGCTGTTCTCTAAAGTATCTGAACCTAATTGCTTCTATCAGTTGAACTCTAGCCTTATAGGGATAACTGTAATCTTGGTTATACTAGTGAACAATTACGACAACATAAAATGTTATCTACAGGGAGTTGGTTAAATTGATCATGGGGTATATGTGTAGGAAAATACAAGATGTAGTACATTTGGTAATAGTTCAATAAATATTTATGACTGATTGAAACCATTAAACATAAGATGTGAGTATGTATTTATTGACAATGAAAAAATGCACAACCTAGTCATTAAAACCAATGGATTCTCAAAGAACATGTGTAATATAATTCCACTTCTGTGTGGCTAATGATAACATACATATCTATATAATCATCTGTGTTTACAGAGAGAAAGTTAAATAATTTTTACCTGTGAGGAAATATTGTTTTGGAAGAGAGTGACTCATGTTTTCAACTTAATGCTCTTTCATTATGACTCATTTTACAGATACTATATATTATTTTACAAGTATAAAAACAAAAAGATGTTATAACTTTGGGGAAAATAATTGTATGCTTAAAGTCTCTTGGGATTGTCTGTGTAGAAATCCAAATTAGCCAGTATTGTGTAGGATGAGGATAAAGAAGGAATAATGACCATATCTGGTGTTTGGGGTGAATTAGTATATGGTGTAGATAGGAGGGAGGCTGGAAAACTCAAGTTTTCTGAGACAGCAATACTGTGTACTGAATCTAACCTGAGTACATACAATTGTTGATCATTTATTCAGTTTCTGTATATTGTTCTTCAGGCTACTAACTAGAACTCCCCTCAAAAAAATTTTTTTTAAAAGCCCAAGAAACAAAAAAAATTCAGAAAATGATAAGCAAAGCTTGGTTCAAAACTCAATCAGTTCTCCAGTCCCCTCTCCCCTTATCCTTGCCTAGAAGTCTCAATGCCTGTATAATTCACAGCATGTCCAGTGTACAGAATGGTTTATGATAACGACATGTTATTTTTTCCTTCTCTGAAATGCAAATTTAATTTTACTCTCTTTTCTTTTCTCTGAACCTGGCAATCCTTACTGACAAACCACGTGTCTGGCCTTGTTTTCTCACTGTATCGAGAGGTATCCAATCCTCCTGCAGGGTTAATTGTGAGCATCAGAGGCAGCGCCTTTCACTTCCCTTCCCAGCCCTGCCCTTCACCCTTCGCCTTGGCTCATCCAGTCTCAGCCCTGAGACTGATGCTTAATAGTGACCTTATTTTCCTATGCTACAGGTTTATAGACTAGTAGAACCATCCCCATTCTGTACCCCAAAACAGCAGAATCAATATGGATACCTTTGCTATGTACAACAAAAGAAAAAATTCTCAAATTTTTTCTCCCTCTTGTAATTCTCCCTCACCAAGAGGCAATAATTATTTGGTTGGCATAATTCCCCATTATTAGCTCCCAGAACAAAATGGTGCTTTTAGCAGCATATAAGCTTGCTGTTGTCAGAACACGGTGTAACCGGCCATTCCAATTCCACTGACTTACAGCAGTACGATTGACTTAGTTCATGAGTACGCAGGGCTGTGACGCAGGCTGAGCATGGCCGGCCCAGTCTGGTCTCAGCAGGGACTCGGCTGGCTGTTAGCTAAGCCAACAGGAGCCAGTGAGTCATTCCTTTCTCATCTTCCAGCTGCCCATCCTGGTCACGTCCTCACAGCAGTGACAAAAGTATAACAACACAGGAGGAAATATTCAAGCAATTAAAAAAAAAATCTCTACATGTCCTGTACTAACATGACTTGATCAGTGCTAGTCATAAGGTCAACTCAAAATCGAGGGCCAGGGAATTGATTCTATCTGTTGGTGGGAGAAGGTGCTAAGTCCCATGACAAAAGGCACAACTGCAAGAGAGTTAGAAGATGTCACCAATTCAATGGACCACATAGAATCCATTTTATAATTAGAATTAATACTACAATTAGCTTTTCCAAAGGACTTAGACTCCCTTCTCTTTGGCACAGTAGTGAATCAGTGAGCTCTCTTTATCAATGCTAAAGAAACCACATTCTCACCACGGGACTCTTAGAATTGCTCATATTTTGGAAACACTGTGTCCTTCTCGGGTGACCCGGAAGTGCCTTTGGAAACACTGTGTTCTTCTCGGGTGACCCGGAAGTGCCCCTGAAGAGCCGAGGCCATCTTCTCCCGCAGGCTGGCTTTGCAGTAGTTCCAACACTGAATGCACTTTGCATTTTAAAAGTTATAAATTGATTTTCAGTCTGACCAGGCACTGATTCTTACTGAGCCCATCAAAATTATAAATCTATTCAACTCTTTTTCTAAACTTCTATTAAATACACAATATGTGCTGCATAGATAATGTAACAGAATGAAATGGAAAATAGGGTCTTCATCCATTCCTAATCTAATTGTAGCAACTTGCTGATAACTAATGAAAGGGCCAGAAGGTAATAATTTCCTCTTTTGAATGAAGAAGAGTTTTTCAGCTTGACTGCAACTGTCTGTGAATTTCAATCTCCATTTGTTGAAACTAACATGAAAATAGTATTTTTGACTGTTTTGGGAATCACTATGTAAAACTGCCTGGAGACCTATTGCAGAAATTTATATATACCTACAACTTCCCATAATTATGATCTTCCATCATACTTTACAATAAAGCAAATATTGTGGATTTCCCAAATTTGTAGCAGAATAAAACTGAATTCTAAAGGACTTTCCTTGATGTCCCAGGCAATTAATATTTAGATGAAAATTTAAATTATCTACAACACATAATTGAGGAAAACAATTACATTTAATTAAATTTAAAACTCACAGTAATTAAAATAGAAACTTTTAAAAAAGGACTGTGTGTGCAATTCATTCTTACAGATTGAAAGACAATTTTGCTATTTTAATTGTACATAATATAGTACATATGTGACATATGCTCACATAGCCAGTATCATCAAAGGTGTTGTAACATATTCTTCTGGATTTATGTGGATAGTTTTCAAGGAAATATACACAAACATATAAAATGTGGAGAGTCTTAATACAGACAGATGAAGTACAATTTTGTCACTATGTGTTGTTACATTGTCACAATGTATACTTTTACATCTTTACCTGGAATTCTGTGAATTACTTATTCATATTAATTAATATTAATTAATTAATTAATAATTAATAATTAAATTAATTATTTATATTAATTAATTTGTCTGTAGGACATCAGACTAGGATTTTCTTTTAAATTTTGATATATAGTTACACTCTAAAGATTCCTTGTGGATTAAACTTGGTTTTAGTGGAATAAGAATTTTGAACTTCGTAATATAGCGAGTGGCTTCAAATTTATAACACTTGTTAACTGTATGACTTTGGAAAAATCTCACTAGAACCTTACGCTTATCTATAAAATGTCATAAAATGATCAAGATAAAACAATTGGACACTATAAGAACTCATCAAGTTCTTATTGTACAGATGATGAAAATATTAAGTAAATATAGATGCAAGTAAAGGGCTCCCCACCTACATTTTATTCAAAAACTACTGTGGTTTTCACTAGCCACCTATTTCTGGATTAATGCTTAAAGAAGGTAGATAATCTCTTTGTTATTTGAGAAATACTAAGGGGATTATCTGTTAAAGTCCCTTTGTAAAACTTCACCTTTAAGTAGAATGAGACCGTTTCATCATTTCTCTCCTTAAAGTGAAAATAAAGGATTTATTTTTCTAAGATGATTTGTCATAAACACCTTGCGTTGATAAAATTAATCACTGTTCCTAGTGATTCTAAGCTTTTAGGTCATTGGAGACATGTTGAGAACTTTGAAAAAACTTTGAACCTACTTTACAGGAGAAGACTCTATAAAAGAGAATGTGAGTGTATCATCCACTGTTTCAATAGGATGTAGCAGAGTATCCAAAGCACTTAGACCATCAGAAAAGGTCCCAACCTTACCACTCAAGGAATTTGTTCACTTGATCATAGGAGTGGTATGATTTTTCTTCATGGTAAAGGAGGATTGAAAGTCAACCAGAACTTCCAGGAAAATAATAATCAATATTCTCTTTATAAAAGATGGATAACAAAATGTGCTGTGGTGATTTAAATCTAAAATGTGCCCGAGACTGTACTTTTCAAAGGCTTATTCCCTAATGCATAACTGTTCAAGTTAATCCATTGGTGGTTCATAGGTTGATGGGCTCCTGGGAGTGTCAGGAACCTAACGGGCACCTAGTTAAAGGGAATGGTTCCTTGGGTGACCTTCGGACTGGGTCTTGCCACTAGCCCTCCCTCATTTGGTCTTTCTCAGCTCTCCTCCGCCATGCCCGTCTGCCATGACGTTCCTGGCTCACCATGGGTCTGAAAGCAGAGAAGTCAGCCCTCCCCCCCAACTCCCACTGCTGAAGCCAAACTAAGTTTTTCTCCTTTAAGTAGATTTCCTCAGGGACTTTTGTCACAGGTACAGAAAGCTAACATATCTAATTTTTTAAAATTACAAGCATTTTTTCTTAATCTAATGAATCCAGGACAAAAATGTATCTAACATTTGATAAAAGTAAGTTGCACGGTTTATAAAGGTAAGGTTCTCCAAATGACTGATGGTCTACACAATAGCGCACACACACACACACACACACACACACACACACACACACACACACACTCTATCTCTTCCTTTGGCAGATCTTTCTAAATACCATGCTGGCCAACTCTTTCTTCCCCTTTTGCCAGCATAGCCCAGTGACCAGCAGGAAGGCTCCCCAAATTATATAATTTCTCATTCTATCTCATAGCTAGTGCCCAGGCAAGAGACACAATGACTCTGGCCTGGAAACAGAAAAACCATATATTGTAGACTTATGAGAAATATTTACTTTTCCTTACATATGAAAAATTAGCAGAGATAAAGCTGTTGCCCTCTCTTCTTACTTTTGGATGCTGTCTTCGGAGGACTTGAGCTTCTTTGTAGCTACTTTGTGCCTGTGAACCTGAGGGAAATGACACAGAGTATTGATGACTGGTGTTGTCCAGCCCCTCAACCAACCCTGACTTGCACATCAGTAAACTCTGTAATACAGGAAGAATTAAGCTGTGATATTTACAAACTTATTTTGTGTGGATAGTCTGTTCCTTGAGGCCAAATGCACCCTATTAAATTTCCAATCTGCCAAAGTTCAATAATTAATCAAGTGCTACACATGTTGGAAGGCACATTTCATTTTAATATCATCGAGGACAAAGAACAATACTTGTATTCCTGAAATCACATATACTAAGGATATGAATTGTGAGTAGTGAGAAAGGAAGCCCGTGAAGCTCCTGTTTCAAGGATTCTCCAGCCCCACTGCTTGCCAGGAGATCAGTTAGAAATCAGGTCTGCAATGGAGAATCGATGAAAGATCATCTGATTTAGGAATGGATGAAGAAGTACAAGAAGGACATTAGGAGGAGAAAGAGCAGGGAAGAGAGAGAGGAGAGGGGGAGGGAAAAGGGGGGAGGAGAGAGGGGACAGAAAGAGAGGGAGAGAGAGAGAGAATACAATAAAAATAAAATCTAGAAACCCAGGTCAGGTGGTGAAATGCTTTGTGATTGGAATGAAATCTGAAGTCTTGATTTTCCTGTTTCTGTGGTGTACGTGTATGTGGCTGTGCTGCAATTCTTTAAGAGGTTTTGATAGAAGGAAATGACAATCCTGACAGTCATTTGGCAGAGAAGAAAAATCAGACATGCTACTGCCTAGGTGGAGGTAAGGACAGCCTGTATTTTCTTTTCCATTTCATACATCATTTAGAACTTACTGCAGTGATTCCACAAAGTCAGGAGGCTTTAAAAAGTTAATGAGAAATATAGAAGGGAACCTGTAGTGTGTTATTTTGGAGGACTCTGTAACGTCCAGGGTTTGTTATACAGAGAAGCAAAGCTATTTTAATGACTTTCATTTTTATTGCCCTCGATTTGCAGGGAGCACCCTAAACCTTCTCAGTTAATAAATAAAAAGTAGTGTGATCTTTCCTTGGTTGGCAAACAACATTGTTTCAGCTCTCTAGTATTTTTAAAGCTTTTTCTTCCCTAATTTTGACCTCAAAGATTTTACGTTCCATGTATCAAATTCATAATACTAATTAAATTAAACGGTGGCATGCATTTTGATATTTTTGCTACAGTGGCCCCCTGAATCACAGAGGACTGGATAATAAGTATCATCTTGAATCAGGATGTCCTGCAGCTTTTTGTGCTAATTTCTTGTAAAGTAGGTTGAATTATATATTTCAATTTAACTCAGTGTGTGCGTATTTTCTCTCTAATTACATTTACAAAGTCCCCTGAAGGCAGAGATTCTATGTTATATTTTTAATATGCTCTGGAACAGTATTGCTTAAAATATATCCTATGGAAAACAACTTTTTCATGGTTAAATAGATATTTTTTAAAAATGTCTTTCTTCTCAAAAGAGGTAGGAAAATTTGGCCTACAAATGAAAATAAGTTTTCAGTGTGTAATAATTTAGAACATTTAAAACGTTAATATATTGAAAGTCTCAAGCTGGAAACACAAATACAAAAATTCCTAGATATATTTGACCATAAACTTCTAAGCAGATATTGGTGTAGTATGAAACCTCTTAAGAGAAACACATTAAGAAATGCTGTTCTATAATACCTTACCTAGTAATCTGCGCATGTCATATCCATAGATAAACATTCTTATTGGTTTTAAATATTACTTTCATGATGGATGAGGCTTACTCTTTCTCTGTTATAAGAAAAATAGTTTTAGCACCATAGTCAAGCAGGTCATCTTTATATAACAAATATCTTCACTTCAACATTTAGAGAAATACTTATATTTGTCACATCATAAGGCAAGTAAGATTGTTGATAAGTGCTAAATATACAGCTTATCATTCATTATGTCAAATTTTTGTACAGCGTTTATGTGCAAAGATTTATAATGGGAAGGTTGTAAGTAATGAGACATCTGCTTCCAGTGTGGCAACTAGCTCGTATCATCTAAATTTATTTTTTAAAAATCCACCATATTTGAATACTGAAGGCCAACTACAAACATTTGAATGACACCTGAGCAGAGAAGATTTAGAGAGCTATAGTCCAGAGGAGGAAACAAAAGCAGACAGATGAATCTAATATTAAAATCTGCTTTCTCCAAAAAGATATTTGAAAGAATTGATAACTGAGCAAAACTTTCTGCAGTCATGCACTTGGGAGGCCAAGAACCAGAGCTGAGGAATTATGGTGTGTAAAATGATCCCCCTGAAGGGCTGTACCACTGGGTGCAGGTATCCCAGAATGCACCAGCAATCTGGAATGCAATAACTTTCCTGCAGGTTATAGCTGTGCTGGGGAGGCAATGCTAAATGAATGTGATCCCTGCACAGATGTACCCTGGTTCTCATCTAGCTTCCTGTGAGTGACAAACATAAATACTTTCTGGGAGAAGGTAACTTATTTAGTGTCTCAAACTACTTCTGAAAATTTTTTTGCGAACAAATGTCGCATATTCAAATAAATCCAAGAACATAGGAAAGAATAGAAATGTCTGAAATAATAGACAATAGGAACAATTCACAGGAGATCCAAATGTTGGAGACTTCAGATGTGCTTTGAAAGAAATATAAATGATATGCTGATGAGAACTAGAATGTATAAAAGGAATCGAGTAGATATTTTAGGAAATGTCAGGAGAAAATATTTACCTTTTCCTACTAATGTAATATTTCCCTAACTTATTGATCAACAAATAAGAGGTAAAGAAAAGAATACAAAGAAAAAGGAACTAGTGAGGCAGAAATCCTGCCCTTGTGATCTTAGATCTGATAAGAAGTCTAGAATATGGAATGTACATTGAGATGGGCAGAGATTTTTCCATAGTCAGGTGATTATGTCCATGGACAACTTCTTTGATAATAAAGATGTTTATTATTCTGTCTGTTTAAAATTTGTCTGTCCTCTGACAACATCTACTGTTAAGGTGCCTCATATTTGAGGTACTCAAGATAGATATTTTAGTCTAGACCACCCTTCCTAATTCAATAAGTCAAGAAGACTCATTTGAATATACATAAAATAAGAGTGAGATAAGTAACATGTGAGCTTCAACTTTCTCAAGTTTTATGGTTTTTGCCAGTTATTTTTCCCTACTCTGGCTGAAATTCTGATTTTATATCCGATGTACAGTATTTATTGATTTTTGCATTTAATGGGAAAGAAAGGGATGTCTAGAAACAAAACAAAAGGAATCAAAACTAAAACTAAAACAAGGGCGTAAGACCACTCAGAGTAATCCTAAATGGCTTCTAAATTACCACCACACTTCTTTAATTTAATCCATGGTACTGTGAAAGTGAAGTGGATGAGCAGAAGCTCCTCATTTTGTATTAACGTGCTCTTTGGAAGTCAAGAGGAAGCAGAACATTTTCCTTCACTGTGTGTTTGAACTGGCTGCTGCACACAGAGCCTCTTAGTCTCAGCTGAGGTCTCATTTAACAAGGCATCCAATTTAAGTACTCAGACTGGCAACAATTTCTTTTAGGTTCTTTTCTCCTCTTGGGTCCAGAGACATCTGAGACCACTGAATTATGCTGTTTTGCTTTGATGAACAGATTAGCTTGTCTATGACAGCAACACTTCCCTTTCCAGTTTCCAGCCTGATGCTGCCTTGAGTCCTGTGCAATGACTATCACGTGAAGTCTTCTCAGGGCTCACAGGTTAATTGTCACTATGCAAGAGAGAGCTAAAGCCAATTTCTAGAGCTAATTCAAGTGCATTTTTGCACAGGGTTCAATGCAACAACAGCATGAAGGGGACTTTCAGATGTTTCTAGGTGTGGTCTTTTGTTTACTGTTTCTACTTCTCCAGTCTTTGTAATTAAAGTGATCTCTAAACAAATTTGGAGCAAAAGGGTTACAAAGAGAGACTGTTTATTTTCTGATCACAGTTCAAATCCGGCTTTGCTGCAGAGCTCACCTGCTATGATGCAGACAGGAATGGAATAAAATGTGCCTCACATAGAAAAGCCTTACATGACTACATTTTTATTCTGATGACAGAACTTAGTCCAGTTTTTCTTTTCTTTCTTTTTTAGTCTTTGTTTCTCTCAAGCTTTATAAATTAGAATTTCCTATCACCTGAAAGTGTCTAATATGCTGAGAATTGCCACTCTTTCCTTCTTTCTTTTTTATAATTTTCATCTTTCTTCTTTGATTTTCTACATAACAAATTCAACCTTTGGACTTTTATCTTTGGTTCTACTGGACCAATAAGGTTAGGTTAAGTTAGTTTTCTTTTTTAATGCTAGATTTAAAAATTAAGATGAAGGTGATATGCAATGAGGAACTTTTTAGAGTAAGTACAAATTACTTTATACGTCAGTACTAATAGATTTTAATCAGAAATGTATGCAAACCAGACCACATTTTAAATGCATCACGAGAAGTCATTAAATTGACTATTTTTTAAGATAGAGCATAAAAATCCATATTTACTTTTTTTTTTGCAGTACTGGGGATTAAACCCAGGACCTTGACATTACGAGGCAAGTGCAGTTCCACTGAGCCACATCCCCAGCTCCATATTTACATTTCCAAAGTTTATGATTTCAAGATAATAAAGAAAAATATTCCCATAACTTTTTTGCAAAAATCATCCAAATTTAACAAAAAGAAGAATAAATAGAAACAACCCATCTGCAGTAAAATAAAAAAAAAATTTGCAGATCTGAAAGACAATATGTGAAGATGAAAATCTTGGTATAAAAATAAATGCTTTAAAGTAAAGAAAAGTTTAAAATGTAATCTTAAGAGTAATGAGCAATTTATGCCCTAGCACCTTACAGAAAATTAAGAATCAGAGATACTAAGTACTTCTGAAGAACTGAATGTTATTTGAGTTAGAATTAAAAATTAGATGAATCATACAGTCTCCTCCAGGGATCCAGAATACCAAGAGACTTTCCTCCTCTAGCCAAAATCTCAATGCCTGATGGATTCCAGATAAGCAAAAGGAAAGTGTGAGCTACGAAGTAGCCAAAGAAAGTATGATAAGTGGGTGGGAAGATAGTTCCCAAACTTCTCAGATGTCAAATATATAAGTTCATCTCTCCCAAATATGAAAGAATGCATTTTAAGGACAAAGGAAGTTGAGAGGAGGAAAGATTTATTGAGTGAAAGCTCCCGAGAGACAGGAGGGGTCCCAAACGTGGGTTGCCAAAGACATTTGCTCACCAAGAGTATTTTGTATAGCAAAATCACAACATAAGTACAATGTGGGCTAAACTTTAATCATCCAGTAGGATTATAGCTGTTTAGCTAATACTGACCCAATAGGGAAGCGAGGCACATAGCAAGGGTATCATTAACTTTAGTTCATCTGTAACTTCTAATGTAGAAAGAACAAAATCACTTTTTTGAAAGAAACATAAAGGGATGGGAGGATGGGTCCAGGTGCTGTGACCACCTGCTGATGCTTATATGGACGCACTCACCAGTGGTGCTAATTAATAGTAAGTGGCTCTGGATCTCTTAGGAGGCTGGAGGCCATCTTTACATTTCCATCTTGAAACTTGGCCTTCCTGAGGGGCCTCCAGCCATAATTCTGTTGTATTTTCGACTCCCACAGTGACTTCCTGGTGGGCCCAATCTCTGTCTGATTGCCTATTAATTCATTTAATTTAATTGTCTACAATAGAGGTGAAAATTCTGGAAGAGACATCTCATGTAAATTTTAACTTAAGACTGGGTCTCTTTCATCATAGAATTTTGTGGGGCAATATAGCAAGAATAAGATATTCATATCTTAATGTATGTTCTTGTTTAGGAAGTTGCTTTCTTATTCTAGAAAGAAACAATCTTCTTTGCATCCAATCAGCACAGTGGTTGTTATGGCAACTACTTGGCATTGAATGACAAGGCAGTAAGCACAAGTATCTGGCTTTGGGTAAATGAACTCACTTTTTTTTTTTTTTTTTCCAAATGAATGGTTAACATTCTTAAGTGAATAAATGTATATATTTTTTTCAGTAGGAAAAATGCAAAACACACAAATAAAATTCACTTTAGTCCTAATATTTTTAGGCAGGCTGAATCTAAAAGCATCCCATAAGGGACTGTTTGGTGAAATGCAGTATAAGTAAAAATAAAATTTCAACTTAAGAGACTGCATGTTTGCCAATATTCACCAGTGTCTAGGGGGTATTTAATGGGACTGTTTGCCTTATCTACTCCACAAATATTTACTGAGCACTTCCTCTCTATGAAACACAGCACCCACAACCCAAGGGGAAAAAAAGAGAGCAAAAGAAGAAAGAGTAACCCCTTTTGACAATATTTAGACAATAGCTACAGATGTCAGATAAATCTGCTTAATATTATCTTCCTTAAATGAGTTCATCACTACAATTTCAGGCTGATGCTTTCAAAGTAACAGAACCTTTTTTTATTAGTTTATCAGGAATATTTTTGTCTATGT
This sequence comes from Petromus typicus, assembly GCA_004026965.1. Lineage (NCBI taxonomy): Eukaryota > Metazoa > Chordata > Mammalia > Rodentia > Petromuridae > Petromus > Petromus typicus. The sequence goes on from PVIR01007239.1 coordinate 32,195, forward strand.
AACATTTCATGAAATTTCAAAAAATGTATACAGGCCAGATGATATTTTTTTTCAGTTTGCTAGTACTTTATCAGAGAAGAAAAGTCTTTGCTCTTTTTGTTGTTAAGTTCTGTGTTTGCGTGATCTTCACAGTAAGAAAAGTGGATTAGGATCAGACTCCATTTGACCCGAAAAGGTTCTTTCAACACAATCCACAGGCTGGTGCTCTGGAAATTTCTTAGGGGTCTATTGAGTCTTGAAACACTTAACTTCAGTTTTCTCTATGACCTTTTCAGATTGTGATAAATTCCAAAGCTTGCTTGCTTTATTTATTTATTTATTCTTATGTAATAAAGAGACATTTCCATCTTGAGAAAAATAAGCAAGAAGAAAGATAACAGATTCAAAGAGCAGATCTTTCATCAGAACCTGGAAATGCATCCTGGCAAGGATAATTCAGAAAAACTGACGCACTATAGAAAAGAGGTTATACCGTAGCTTCCAAATGCAAAACAAATGTAAAAATATCGGAAGACCAAAATGTTAAACTGTCAAAAAGAACAATCTTGCTCAATGCATTTTAACCAGGGGGAAGGGCAGTGTATCAATAATCCCTGGCTGATAACATTAGTTTAATGTTAATGTTAGCTATTAATCATAGCTATAAAAGAGGAGTTTCAGCAGGTAGTGATGGGGAAATTGATCAAAACTTAGATATTAAAACAGAAACACTTATTCTGATGTGGGCAAAATATGTAAAACCCTGGAAGATAAAGGCACAAGTAGAGACTTATTTTTTCCCTTTATTGAGATTATTGAGTTTATTGTATGTATTGTGATCTCATTCATCATTGAGAATTTGTACCTGTACATGATATACCTTGATTCTTATTTTCTCCCATTTCCCTGCCCTCTCTCCAACCCCTCCAGCCCCAATAAACATAAGCTTTGTTATTGTTTTCCATTTTATCATCAAATTTTTTCTTTTTCTTCTTTGCCTTCCCCTTTTCCTTTGAAGATTTTCTATTTCACAATACTTAGCACATATTCTGGGTCTCCTTTACATCTTCAGCTTCTCACACTAGAAAAACAATATGGTATTCACACGTCTGTGTTAAATAGAACAATTTTAATTCTTTATGAATATACCCAGCAAGAAAATGGCAGGGTTCAATGCAACCTTTCATCTTAGTTTTTTGAGGAATATCCACACTGATCTCCACAGTGGTTGCATCAGACTACATTCTCACCAACAACGAAGAAAGGTTCCTTTCTCATCATGCTTCACTAGCATTTATTGGCTGATTGCACAATAGCAGCCATTCTTTTTGGAATGAGACAGAATCCCAGAGTTGTCTTCATCTGCATCTCATCCAATCATGTTGAACATTTTTTCATTTGTTTCTCCAGTGTCTTTACTTCTTCATTTGAAAAATGTCTGTTCATTTCAGATGCTCATTTTTTGAATCAAGTCTTTAAGTTTGAGGGCTCTTATTTTTTAAAATTCTTTATGTATTCTAGATGGTAGTTCTTTGTCTGAGGAACAGCTGGTAAATTTTTTTCACTTTGTAGGTTGTCTTTTTGCTCTGTTGGTGGTCCTCTTAAAAAATGAAATATTTAGGTATATACACAAAAGAATTAAAAGACTCATATCACAGTGACATATGTGCACCCATGTTTATAGCAGCTCAGTTTGTGATTGCTACATCTTAGAAACAACCCAAGTGTTCCTCAACTGGAGACTGGATAAAAAAGCTGTGGTTCTTCTACAGAATGGAGTATTACTCTGCCATAAAAAATGATAAGTTTGAATCATTTATACTTAAATGGACATACCTTGAGGATATCCTCTTAAGTGAAATAAATAAGGCACGGATAGGTACATATCACATCTTTTCTCTGGTATGAGAACTAAAGATGTAAATGAGTCCTACAATTGTATGTTATATATTGTGAAATAGAAAATGCTCAAAGTAAAATAAGGTGAAGGGGGAAAAATAATGAGACTATAACAAAAAAGAAAGGAAACAAATTTTATGTATATAGGGGGCGGTAAGGTGGGTAAGGCTATGGGAAAAAATGAGAATTAAGTTGTGTCTTATACTGGTACAAATCCCCATTATGGAGTGCAATCATGATGCGTATATGTAATGTACCAATAAAGATCTCAATAAATTAAAAAACATGAAATATTTAGGAATAAATCTAACAAAGGAGGTGAAAGACCTCTACTCTGAAAACCATACCACTTGAAAAAAGGAGATCAAAGTATGTATCAGAATATGGAAATCCATTCTTGTTCCTGGGAAGGAAGAACCAATATTGTCAAAACGACTGTATTCTCATCTCTTTTGAAGTTTACAACTCAAACCAGTCCCTAGTATGGTAGTTTCCTCGTGTTCATCACCTGAGATCTTGTTACTAATGTGGAACCCATGTCTGACATCAGCTCTAGAATCTGTATGCTTTCCCAAGAACTCTTGGTGGTTCTCATTCAAAATTAAGGAGCATGGACACTGAGTAAGTGGCACAGGTCAGGCCACATCTTCATTTATGATTGATTTACAGCCACGGGTTGGGGTCGAACCTAAATGGAGAAAGAGTAGATGTAATCTTGGATGGCTAGAGTACTTTGTGACACAAAATAGCTCTAGACTGAGGTAGATTTTAAGGACTTACTTGGATGGCACACATTTGTCCTTAGACATTTTTATGTTCAGAACCTAATATCCTTGCACCATCCAATGAGAAATGGTGGGTACTTGACAGCATTTTGTGGTGAGATTAGATGGTTTTAGTGTTATATGAGAGATAGAACTCTTGACCCATTAAGAGACGCTTAGTTTGTGTGCCTGAAATTGAAGAATAAATTCCAAGGGAGGATGGAGCTTAAAAGTAGGAAAGTTTCATAGAGAGTTAATTCCTGAGTCGGCTATCACTGAGGTCCTTTGCTGGGTGATTTATACAGCAAAGTCACAAAGTGGGTCTAACTACAACCATTCTATGTAAAACTGCAAGGAAAGCCACTTAGCTAATATTGACCCAAAAGGGGAGCAAGGCACATAGCTAGGGTGTATTGCTGACATTGTAATCATTCACTCATGTGTGACTTCTAAAAAGGAAGCAGTTTGGGAAAGGGATGGGTCCAGATGGTCTGGTCATCCACCTGGTCATCTGATGGCAATCTGAACTTAATGGTCTAGTTGATGCTAATTATAATATGCAACATCATCCTAAGTTACTGTTTATCTCCTAGAGAGGCACATACGCCTGGCCACTACATCTCGTGCCTAACAATTCAGACGTATCTCCAACCACAGTTCTTATGTCTTAATCTTTCTCTGTTTGTTTGCTTGTTTGTTTGTTTCTTTTTCTTTTTCTCCCTTTTTCTTTGCTGATTTCCTTGAGAGTCCAGGCTTGTGCGCTCGCTCTCTCTCTCTTTCTCTTTCTATTTAACTTAGCTGTCTATAGTACCAGGAACTAAACTGTCATTTAAATTATATACTCTGTCCCATTATACTTCCTTATGTTTCTATTATTTTATAGTGTAAACTACTCTGCTTAGGATTATTTCATTCAAACTTTAATATAACACCTCTTAGATTATGAAACTGGGGTTTTGAGAATCTAGTGATACAGATGCACAAAGAGCCAATAATTTCTTATTTTTCAAAGTGAGTCTGAACCTAATGTTGATGTTTTTATTCACCAAATATATAACGGTGTTTGAAATCTTGGTAATTCAAATTTGTGCATCATGCTTTTCCCTTTTTATAAAATAAAAACTTCTTAAATAGAACAAATAGTCAGGCTGAGGTGCTCATAAAAATGGATTTTCAGTGAAGCTTTGCTTGATAAACCCATTAGCAATGAATAAGCTTTCATTATACAAAGAGATCTGAACAAGGGACTTTTTTGTTGTTGTTTTGTTTTTTAGATGATGGGGTGTTTGAGAAAAAAAATGATTTGTTTGGAAAAAGAGAGAGTGGCTGCATAAAAATAAGTGACATATACCTCAAAAGTGTTCAGAATTGGCACGGCGGCCTTGAAACAAACACATGGGGAAAAGAAGTAAGAATGTTTTACAAAGAATATTACACATCGCCAGGAAAAAATATGGAAGAATACTGCAACGAGACAATAAGGAAACCTAAAGAGTTTTCTAATAGTAGAATGCGCTTCCAAAAAGCTACCTGTCTGCAGGTGGAAACACTATGTGCAGCTTCTCTATGAGCAGAAAAAAGAGAAATACTGCCATATTGGAAAGTCATTAGAATACCATTTGCTGAACTACTCCATATAAATTATTAACCTTAAGGCACAGCCTTGTGCTCTTTCTACACAGAAAATCATCTGCTCTATTTTTTTTTAGTTCATTCACTTCAATTATATACTCCTTTCCTTTATAAATTCACTAGCTTTTGACAACTTTATATATCACTTGCTTCTTAAAGTAGCTCAGAGGATGCAACAGAAAGATACTGTGCTCTTGGTAATTTATTAATTTCTACCGTGCATCTGGGGCCAACTCAAATGCTTCTAGCCTGAGGAATCCTCTTGTTCTCAGTGTTATCTAGGTACTTTAATAAAAATATGAAACCCTTCAGGTTTACAAAAAGCTGGTGTGTCAGAAGATAATATGTTCTCCACAAGTGCTTTAAATCACCATGCCGGCTTAGCTCTTTAAAATGTGCTGTCCTTGGGCTGGGGAGTTAGCTCAGTGATTCTGGTCCCTGTCTTGCAAGCACAAGGATCCGGGTTCGATCCCCAGTAACCACGTACAGTACTGGGCATGGAGACTCATGCCCAGCACCAACCAGTACCACACACCACAGTGCCAGGCATGGTGGCTCACGCCTGTAATCCCAGCACTCGAGAGGCAGAGACAGGAGGATTGCTATAGTGTGAGTTGGAGGCTGAGTTCAGGGCCATCCTGAACTACAAAGCGAGACCCTGTCTGAAAAACCCTTTAAAAAAAGTGCTATCCTTTCATACACAGCAAAATGTTTTATGATCTAAGACAGTAACTTTAATATTGAAGATGTTACTTGTACCCTGGGAAGTCTAATCTAGCCCGATGTGTTACTTCTCAATGGAGTGTTTCACACTGTATATGCTTAGGGGACTAAATTTTCAGTTTTAATATACTGTCCTCTGAGTCAAGTACTTTTAATTGCTTTCCTGTAAGATAAAGTTTTATTCATTTAAATTTCACAAATAATTCATGATATCTCATGAATATGCATATCATATCTTAGGTAGCAAGACATTATTAATGAGCTTTGGCTGGAACTAGAGTCATAGATTAAATAAATTGGAATTTAGAAAGAATAATGGCTTATAAACAAAAGGATTTATAGGAAATAATTTTAATCATTAGTAGTTGTTTTCAGAAATACACTTGATTGTTCAACAAAATCAAGTTAGTTTTTTAACATTTGGTAAAGTGATTTATTCTTTCCCTCAAAATATGTACAATTTTATGGAAATGATATAATTAAAGATATAGAACAGACAAATATGTAAACTTAGAAGAAAATCAATACACCATAAAAATACATTAGTATGTGTGTATTTGTATTGTTTCAAAACCCTACTATCTTCCAAAGAAACTATACCCATTATAAAATTTACACACATTTGTATTTCTAAAATGCATTCCTAGAATTCACAATTGGCTTTTTGTACATCAGAATTAACGGTATGCTGGTCCTTGTAATTACAGCATAGAATGACACTGGATTACTTAGAGTTACAATTTGAATAACTTAGTGGAAAAACTAAAATTGGCTCTATTGTAGCTTATTGGCTATTCTGAGGTAATATTATTATAGATAGATGAGCTGTCACTTGCTCAGAAATATTACAAGCAGTCAGTTCGGGCCAGGTCCTTGAGAGGGCCAGGACAAAGGTAAAACATACTATAGTGTTGTCTGCAGATATGCTGGCCTCAAGAAAAAGACAGGATGACCCTACCTACTTCCCCAAAGAGCAAACCTGGGCCTAACGAACTCTAGACAGACATCCACCACCCTAGTGGGTAACCAAAGACCCTGGTACCCTCTACATCAGAGGAGAATCTTTGTTCTTTCCATCCACACTATGTGGTTTGTTTCCCATTGGACCACAGTTACTTACATGTCTATACTTGCAATCTGATTGGATGATCATGGTTGTGGCCCATGTACATACGTGGGCTTTACCCTATAAAACTCTTCTGTAAAGTGGGGTCCCCTCCTGCTCCTCAAAGCTTTCCTATCAATAAATATCTTCCTACTATTAGGCTCCGTTGTCCCTAGGACTCATTCTTCAATTTTCAAAGAACAAACATTTGGTGTATAATACGGTTAACAGCATGGGAGGTGTAATATTTCACATTTCATCTCTAGTATTATTTCTGGTAACAGTGTTATAGACAGCTAGGTTAGACAGAAATTAATAGACAGATGGGGCCCTCGAGGGACTCGGTACAGTAGATGCAAACTGTGGTGAGAAGTCCATCGGAGGAAGGCCAGTCCTCAAGACGGAGATGAAATAGCCAGCTCTGTGCACCTCCCTGAGAGAAAAATAGCAATCTGAGATTATATTGTAATTGACACAATTATTTCCAGTAAGTCCAGGTAGGCCTCAGGTTCATAGGAAGGTCATCAGAACACCCAGGCACATCCATCCACTCATCTCTTCTGTCCCTTCTCGGAAATGCTTTTGTGATTTCTATGTTAGAAGTTATAAATAAACTAAAGCTATTGATGCAACCCTTCTGTCTTTGTTATATGCCTCCCTTTCCTATCAGATCAATATTAGCTTAGTGACTACACTTGTATCCCATTGGTTGATTTAGTTTGACCTACATTGTGTTCTTGTTGTGATTTTACTCTAAAGAACATTGTTGGAGAAAAAGCTTCTTCAGCAACCCCCTTTCAGAACCTGTCCTATCTCTCAAGAGCTTTTGCTAAAACGTTCTTACTCTTAACATTACTTTTTCTCCTGAAATTCTTTCTTTGATATTTGGAGCACAGGAACTCCACACACCTGAGGTCCAACAGGTTGGAAATTATTTTTCCCTCCTCATAGTAACAAGAGTGGAAGTCCTTCTAGTTATGTTGACTACCATTATTCTTAGATACACAAACCTAAATACACGTAATTACAGGTTAGCATGCATGTAAACTAACTTTATCATAAGGTATTATATTTTAATATTATGAAAAGTAAAATATCTTCAACTAATTGGACTAATAATTCTGTGGCTTTTTTCATTTTGTCATTGACCCAATTTATTCTGCATTATTCAAATACTGTATTACAATCTTCTGTTCTATGATAGGAGAATATGCTTGTATTATTTATAAGAAATACAACACCATGATGCTCAGTTTACTGTGTTACTAATTGACCCAAATAAAATTATGCAGTTAAAAGGAGCTATACCGTGTGTTTGTTACAGCAACAAGAGAGATTTACCACCTTTAGACATTTGACTTTTCCTCTCATTTTTACCAGGCAAGGAAATTCTCTTAGCACACAGCCCTTCCTCCTTCAATGGCTAGTAAATTTGGAGCTAAATTGCTGCCTACGTCTTTTAAAGGCTAAAACTTCTAGGAATCTTCGGAGTAAGCTAAATAGAAGCATATCAATTTTGTTTATCTAACTAGCACAATAAGGACCCTTTGGAGAAAAGTGCACACACTCAGACACATGCACACACACACAACTTTCTTCCAATTTCTCCCTCCCTTCTTTTCAATCTTTCTTTTGTAAATTGCTGAAGACAGTATCCTGGGATTATACCTAAGAAGTTATTGTTTAGTAGCTGTCTTTAAAAACCTTCTTTAAAGTATCCCCACCCTACTTCTCCAGAAACTTCTAAGAAACAAGCAATATTTAGGCAAATAGCTACTGTTGTTAGAAATCAATACATGGCCTGTCATAGAATTTAAAAAATCTGTCATGATTCCCAATTCCTTGTGCTTTAGAGCCTTAACTATGGATATGAGATGGAAACAAGCTTTAATGAATGTTTTTAAATTAAAAAGGAGCCAGCACACTAGAGTCACAAAGGGTTAAGGTGGAAGTTTGAGCAGTGGAGCTGGGCAATAAGTAGAATCGCTGTTGGCTGAGGAGCGCATGAAACCATTTCTAAACGAGTTCTAACATTCATGGAGAATAAACATGCTTCTACTTACATGCCTATAGCAGTAGGACTTCAGAATTAAAAGAGAAATTGAGGATCACTGATCTTTCATTCTGTCCTTTAGAATGCAAATTCTGGAGAGTTCTGTTCTTCAATTTGCAAAATATTGGCTTAAGAAGTAGCTAGATAATTTTTCTTTTAAACAGCAGGACTCTTCAACACCTGCAGTTCATTCACAAACATGGTGAATTAGTAGAATAAACATATTCATTGAGGCTGGAAAAAATATTTCTTGAAACATGGCTTTTCTCAGATTTATCTGCAGAACAGTTGGAGTGGGCCTTAATCACATTAGAATTCTCTTTTTACTACTAATTGTGGAGAAAATGAATAACACGCTGGCCAAATTGGCCTTAAGTTTCCTCTGGGGCTGACCAAATTTTAGGCAGCTTCTTGCAGTACCTTTAAGTCTCTGACCTCCCTTTCTTTTAGAGCCCTTACTTTCAAAATTAACAATGGCAAATTCTTCCTCTGACCTTTGAGATGTACATCTTCTCACAGCCTCTTGCCATTTTTTGTAGCCTAGGGGTGTCTTGTTTGAAGAGCCTTGGAGCCTTCCCCCTGCAATGTAATCAAAATGGGTGGTGCTCCAATCTTTAAACCTCTGTAGGAGCTAATTAGCTCTGATTAGCAAACACAAATAGGCTAATTGACAACCTCTCACCTTTTCTACTAAATCACCTCAGCCCATAAGAACCTTCCCATCTTGTGTTGCAGTGGGATGGAGTTTCATGTCTTTCTCTGACTTGGTTTAGATTCCATGTCCCACCAAAGTCTCACTGATATAGTGGAAAAGGGAGCTTCTAACCTGCTAGATGTCAACTATGCCAAGTTCCTTCCCCCTAAAATTAAAAAGAAAAAAGATGAATTGCAAAGGATAAGAGACGTTAAGAATAGGGAAGGCTTATGGAGAATAAGAATGGGGAATAAGAGTAGCTCCTGACAGAGAAAGGGGGCCTGGAAGGGGATGGCTACCAAAGGTATGAATTACCCTTTATCAGAGGTAATTTAAACAGCAAAATTGCAACATGGGTACAACGCAGGTCAAACGATAATCGACCTATAGGACTACAAATATAGCTACTTAGCAAATATTGGGCCAGTACTAAAGCAGGGCAGGTAGCAAGGACTCATGGAAACAATAAAGTATTTTAGGGAAGGGACAATTTCAGATGCTCTGGTCACTCACCTGGGTGACTGACACCTACCTAGACTTTACTGATACCAGTTACTGGATCATCCCACATTACTGCTTATGCCTGAGAAGTATAGGCCAGACTATTGCCTCTTCATCTTAAGGTACAATCTTTAAGTGCACCTCCAGTCACACTGTATATTGACTTATAGACAGCTCAGCCCCTTTTGGACTGCACATTAGTTTGTCTATAAAATCATGAGTTCAGAGGTGTAGATTTGGAAGAACATTGAATCACAGAGGTACTATGTTTATCAATGGATTGATCTATGAATGAGCTCCTCGCTGAATGTGCTGTTGGGAGAGGAGGTTCAGAGAGAGGAGCGGGGTGTTTAGAAATACATCTGTGGAGGTTTGTGTGTCTCTCTTTGTTCTGTCCAATTCTGGTTGCTGTGAGATAAAGTTCTGCTCTGCCGTAGCCCTTCTCTACTCAAACCTCTGAGTCATAATCCATTTCTCATGTAAGTTGTAGATGGCACCAGTGATAAACATAAGTAGGCTTGTTCTAATGTTCTTGGCCCAAAAGTTTTTGTAGCCTATTTAACTTGCTCAGTGAACCTTTCAGCTGTCTCCAAAGAGCACAAAGCATATAAAGTCATGATTAGATATTAATAATCATAAATACCAGTTACATGTCTATGTTAAGTGGGTTAAAATGTATGTGTATATATTGCATATATACATATATGTGTGTGAATTTAAGAAACAAATATATAGGATAGCCATGGGTCACAACTCAATTTGATGACATTTACTCTATTCATTAGTTTCCTATAATTTTTATGTGACAGACATGAGAGGGAGAGAGAGAGAGAGAGAGAGAGAGAGAGAGAGAGAATATACAGAGTGTCTTCCTTAAAGGCTTTATTTACATAATTGTATTCATTAGAACTATTTTAAAACTCAGTTAGCTTAGGGAGGTTTTTCTGTGCTTATGATAGTAAGGCAAGATTCATTTCATTTTGTTTCCTAGCATATGATATGTTGAGAAACAGAAATAATTTTAAAGCAATCCTCCAATTAAAATAAAGAACGCACCCTGAAGGCATGCATACATGTGTTAGATTTCAATAAATGGTTTTCTCTAGTTCAATAAGCAACTTTAGGTTTCCTGCAACTGTTTTCTTTTTTATGATCTAATTTGTGTTGGATACTCTACTCAAATCCATTCTCTGTAAATCAGAGTTTAATTCTAAGTCCTCTTTGTAGCAATTTCCACACAAGGAACTTCATTCTCAACTGTATAGATTTGTAACTTTTGCAGACAAGAAAACTGAAGATTGATGATCTCTAAACACATGTGATAGGCTACAGAATTATTTCAAGATGCTTAACATTGACAAATGTTGTGTTTTACTATTTATCATTATATTTTCAGAAAACTGTGTTGGTGTTCTGCTTCTGATTTTAAAGGCTGAACTCTAAAATTCTTAAAGTTAAACTTTCATAGCACAACAATTAGAAACTGGATTTGTTTCCTTTATCACATACGAAACTTCTCAATGTCCAGTTCATACTGTCTGAAATTTGATTCATTTGATTACTAACTCATGACTTACTGGGAATTTTTTCACTTAGAAAATCTCTGAAACTTTCATAATCTATAAAATGAAAGAGAGCTTTATTTCTATTTTGTAGAACTTTATTTCCACTAATTCTTCACTCAATTGAGCTTTCTAGGATTATTCAATTAGTCACTGGAATAATTGGGATTCAACCATCCAATTATGGCTTCTGTCTAAATTTAATTACTTCTATTTGAAGTTCTGTGGTGACTTAATAACACAGTTATCTATCCAACTATAGGGCTTGGGAAAAATAACAAAATTGTTTATCCTTATTCCTTTAATGTTGATGTATTTACTTATCTATTCATGTAATAAGCCTTTCTACCATTTGTGGTATTTTAATATAATGCATGAAGTAAAAATAAAATGGAAACAGAAAACTTGATGGGAAGGTGGGAAAAAATAATAACCTTCTATGTTCTGAAGTTTTATGTTCCAGTGATACCGTGGTGATGGAATTCAATTCATTCCAAATTCGTAATCAAACACCAACAAGTTTAAGAACAGAATGTATTTTTCCCATACTAGACAATGCAGAACCAAATAATTGGTTCTGAGGCTCCCCAAATTACACTTATAAATTAATTATTCTCAAACTTTAACACATTTTGCAATGATCCTTTTGTTTGACTCAATTATGGCTCTCACAGTCTTTCTCTGAGTTTTAATGCTAGTATCACCGATTTTCTTTGGAGCTGCAGGTACAGTGTTTTATGCAAATAAAACTCAAAAAGGCACTAGGCCAACAGTGTCATCTCACTAATGCAAGCACTGTATCTTATCCAGACAAGAGTGATGGGTAGACTGAAGCGTCACCCTTTTGTGTCTCCTTCGGGATGCAGCATAGGACTCGCTGCTCTGCAGGTTTCTCAAGCTGGAGTTTCAGGCCAACTTCTGAGCAGCACTGTGAACACTCAGGAGACTGTTTTCAAACTTTGCTGTTTCAGTGGTGGGAAGTTCGAGCTTGGATGACTGTAAATATACTTAAAAGATCACTGTAAATACATTTAAAGCCAGGACGTGAAAAACAATGAAAGGAACTTATATGTCTGTCCGTAATAAAGTAATGGAAAATAACAATACTTAGAATCTGTGGTCAAATCCCTCTCCCTGCCAGCAGAGACAGGAACAGCAAGGATTCTTTTTCCCATTAGCTTTCGGTAAAGAAATCAATGCTCTGCAGCAGCTGAGAGAGAGGTGGACAGCGAGCTTGAGCTGCCCAGCAATGGGGCCTCTTGGACATAGTGTTAACAAAGACGGAACACAGAGCTGGGACTTCCTTCCTCGGTTAGTGTAACAGGCTTCCCTGACGCTTCCTGATGGGGTGATGTTGGAGGAGGCAAAATGGAGAATCGGGACTTTCCCACTGTCTGATGGTGATGAGATCACCTCCGTTGTAGTGTCAGTGAAAACCACGCAAGAATGAATGCAAGACTCCTGTTCCCACTCGGTAGGAACAGAGTGGACAACCTCAGATACCAACAGAAACCAGACACACATCTGAGCTTTCATCTTTACTCAGTGTGACAAGTTCACATCTCCTTGGCCTGGTGGTGTGTTATTGAAGAAAGTCAGTTAAAAGTTTTTCTAAATTACATCTGATGAGAGAAACAATTTAGAATACCGTTTGTCCCTAGATACCTGTAAAGAAAATATTCAAAACAAATAAATGTGGAGATGGGTGAGGAGACACAAAGAGGGTTAAGTTTTCTATGTATTTCAGTCAACTAGTAAAGTGATCCCAATGCGCTATGGTAAAAGATGTATGCACTATGTAATATTAAGAGAAACCCTCATTGGCCAGGGTCCAGTGGTTTTCAAAGTGAAGATAAAGAAACTAAGTCTACTTGACTCTCAGAAGAAGTTCATAGATTTGTGAGTCCCTTCACAGAAAAACAGTTTTTAAGTGAGAGGCCTGGGGGAGATTTATTAGGTAGAATTTTAAAAGTACATAGTCAAGGGTGGAATTGGGAAAGGGACCAAGAGATGGAAATGGGAGATAAAAAGAATTAAAATGCATATGTATATGGACCAACTCCCCAGGATGAATCTAATCATTATGTAATACAAGCAGATACTAACAAAAAAATCATAAGAACAAGTGGTGAGCAGGCATTCAGAGAAATGAGAAGGTTTACTTTTTGCAAATAGAAACATTTATATTTCTCTACATCTGTTGGAAACCTATGGAAAAGATGGACCACTCCACAGAAAGAAAATGGCCTAGTTTACTAATGAAGAGTGTAAACCCAGCCTCTTTTTTATTTTTTTAATGGACAATTTCAGCATTTTTGGAATTCTTTCATCTTGGTATTTTATGTTAAGATCGATTTTCTGTTCTTTCTCGATGATGCTAATTTATGGAATGATAGTATCCTTAAGGAGTCTAGGTCCTGGAAAGAATGATGAGTCTAGAACAAAAATAAGCTAAATCAACCTAGAGAATGTCTGTATCTAGAGCCCAGTAACTGACTGTCCTGGAAGTTGTAGCTTTCCTAAAAGTACAAGTTTTATTTATGATTTTCCTTGTCTCTTTTTAAACCTATGTTTATTTCTTCTATCTTATCTCAAAACCACCAAAAGAAAAATTTATATAAAGAGATACACATGAAGAAATATAGAAAAATTTAATATGAAATTCTATAAAAAGTGTTCAAATAATCAATAAAAGAAATAGGAAAAGAAAGTAGAAAAATGAATAACAGATAATATACAGCAAAATATAATAATATAATTTAGCCCTGCTGTAATTTAGCACTTGTAACCCATGAATTTATAAAAAAAGGTTCTCAAGGGAAATTTTTAAAAATACCTGGAAGTAAAGGAAAGTGAAGTATATCAAAATTTATAGGATACACCCAAGGCTTAGCTGAGCATTAAATGTACATATTAGAGAGAATGAAGCCTTCAGATCAATAATATAAGTTCCTATCTTGTGAATCTAGAAAAAAGAATAAAACAAGACCAGCACAAGTAGAGAAAAAGCTGTGATTTTAAAAAAGAGCATTAATCAGTGAAATTACAGGATAATGGAAAAGCAATAGAGATAATGAAATAGATAGTTCTTTGAAAAAAATCAATAAAATTGACAGAGCTCTAAGAAGTCTGATAAAGAAAATAACAGAAATGCACAGATTCTAGAAATGAAAGAGAAGATCTAACTAACTACAGAGCTTGCATATGTCAAAAGGATCACAAGGGAATATTATGAAGAATACTGTACATCTATACACATAATCTTACAGCTTAGAAATAGACCAACTATTCAAAAATCACAAGTTACAGCAATTCACTTAATAGGAAATAAAATATTTCAATGGCCCCATGTCTATAATGGAAGCTTAATTCCTAAAGTAAGAACTCAGAAGAAATGAACTGATCAACACAAATTTTTAACTGGAAAAGATTTATTAAAGTTTGAAAAATTAACATTAAGTTGTATAAGATGTCTTCCCAAATAACAGAAGAAGAAACACATTCTAGTGCATTTTATGAAATGTTACCCTGATTCCAAAAGTAATAGAAATTATAACAAAATATTGTGTTTATTACCTAGAAGAATCAATGCAGCATGTATGTCAATTATCTGCAAAGTCAAATGCAAGTTTAATATAATATATATCAAAACTCCCAAAAACTTTTTAAAAAATAGTTTAAGATTAATATACCATAAGCCATAAATGCTATGCAGAAGAATTTAAGATATCTAAACTGACTGGTGCACACCCATAATCCCAGCCCTCTGGGAGATAGAGGTAGAAGGATGCCAAGTTTAAGTACAGCCTGTGCAGCCTACAATTTACTGAGATCCTGTCTTACATTTTTGTTTTTAAAAACTGGAGAGCCAGGTAGGCCAATGCACGGGCCCTGGATTAAATTCTGACAATCCTCTTTCACACACACGAAAGGAAGATTCCATGGTTTTTGTTTGGAAGGCTAAGCACTTGGAAGATACAATTCTTCCCTAAATATACCTAGAGAATCAGTATTCAGTATCTTTAACATGTAGTCAGAGCATGAATGGTGTTAAAACTTGATAAGGGTTCTTTTTATAAATCCATATTAATTTTATTGAAAAACTTCTCTCTGTCTCGTGGAAAAATAAAATGCTCCATGAATGTGTCAGTGTGGTTAATCATATTAATGAATCTTCTAATCTTAAACAGTCTTTGCACTCTTGAATGCTCCAATTTGAGTTCCAAAGACACAGATTCTAAGAAAATCCAATGGGCAGTATACTTAATAAGAGCGCCATTAGGTACACCACGCATAAAAAGGGTTAGGAAAGCTAGGAATTGGGTCATGGGAAGGAAAACTTTGTTTTTGTTCCTGTACCTGGGATAAAATGTGGGACCTTGCACTTAGCAAGATAGGTGCAGTACATTTGAGCTAAATCCCCAGCTAGGAAAGTCAAACTTGAATGTACATTGACAGTTCCAGCACTCTGTGATGTGTAACCTGTTCCTAGGCCAGAATGATCTTGGACAAAGTGTATTTCTGAAGCTGGAACATTCTCCAGAGAAATGTTCAGCTGAAGATATCACCAACAATACTCCAAAAAGCTGGGTCAATATGTCTTTTCTTCAAGGACAACTTGAGTGTCACTCTCTAGATCCACCGTGCTGATGATATATTTCTGATTATGACAGTTATTCTCTGAACACATGGCTGAAATTTTATGTTTCCATAATCATGTGGGGACCTCTTTAGGATTTTTTATTTCTGATACTGTACTTGTCTGATTTCTTTAATTAAAGCCATACTGACTTCATAAGACAGTAGTGCAACTTTTTATACTATCTGAGATAATTTGTATTGTTTATCATGCATTTGCTAAAGCTTATGACCAATATGTGGCAGAGACAGACCATTACATTATAATTTTCAGCCTTTTTAAATCAGTCTAGTTCCTAACCATGTAACCATCTAAATGATTACATTTTCCATCTTCCCTTGCCTCAAGAAAGACAATATCACTAAATTATAGCTAAAGACTGAATAGGAATGATACAGGGAATTTTTGTAGAAGGGTTTTGTTATGGCTTGTGTCTAGACAACTCCCCAAAGCCTCGTGTGGTCATAGGCACAGCTTTTCAGAGAGGGCTGGATCGGCAGTGTGTGATCCCAGTATCAAGAGTGTGTAATGACTGAATTAGTGCACTGACTGGTTTAGCATACTTTTGAGTAGGATGTTGGGTGCCCTGCTTGGGTGTGGCTTAGGAGGGAGGCCACTAGGAATAGAAACCTATACAAACTGTGAGCTTTGGGTGTTGAGTATTTTGTGTAAGCAGTGAGTAAAGTAATTAAGACAGCTTTTTTTATAAAAACAAAACTCTGTGACTTCTTTACTTCCCGCTGCGTGGAATACGAACGTATGGGCATGTTGAAGCCTGAGAATGGCTGGGTGTGACGTCAGACAACCTAGGCCAGAGGAGGCAAACCTGTGACTCATGCACTTCAGGAGGCTATTTGTATCACTGAAAGCCCCAAAAGGTTTGCCGTCCCTGCTGTAGGTCACTGCAAGCTCAAATCCACTCTTACAGAGTTTTCCAATTAACATATACAATTTGTATTTATTTTCATACTTTAGAACTTTTTGGATCCTTCTTGTATCTTCCAGGGATTGTTTGGAGTCTGTCTCTTAAATCTTGAAATTCATCCTTGAGAAGTTGCTTTAATAAGAGTTCCTTGTTAGTAGAATCTCAGTGTTTGTTTTCAAGTGTGAAAATCTTTTCTTTTTTCTTGAAAAATTTATTTGCTAGCTGTATGCTTTTAGACTGCTAACTATTTCTTTTCTCAGCACTTTGAAGATCTTACTCTATTCTCTTCACTTTGGCTTTCTTCATTGACTAGAAGAAGTCTTTTATCAGTTTGGTTGCATAACAATATTTGCATTTGCCGAGTTGCTTTAAGATCTTTAGTATTCTCCAGTTTCATATCATGGATCTAGGTATGGAACTCTTTATATATATATATATATATTGCTTGGTATTTTTTGCATTCCTGAATCTGGAGGCTCCTGTAACTTATTAATTTCAGAAGATTTTCAGCCATTGCCTCTTCAAATACCATCTCTCTCTTTCATCTGCCCTCTACAACTCAAAACAGATCCATGCAAGATATTCCCCTGGAAGCCCACAGGCTTCCCAGGCTCTCAGAGGTGGAAGCAGATTTTTCTCTGTGTCCCTGGACAGCTTTTGCGTGGTTATCTTTTCATCCCTCTGACTGTTTACCAGTTCTCTCCTCAATTCTCTTCTTCAATTCTTTGTGTGTGTATCTCCTCTAATTTCAGTAATATTTTTAACTTGAGGAAATTCTACATTGGTCTTCTCTCATATTTGTCTACTGATTTTGTATACTTTTAAAGTCTTTGTTCATGTTTTCAGCTCTTTCTAGGTAATTTGATACATGTCTTCTTCATAGATGGCATCCTAACTTTGTTTTCTTTATTCTTCCTGGAGGTCTCACTCCGTCATTCTTCTGTACAAAGAGTTTGTTAACTCTCTTGTGACTCATCTCCTGTGCATATCGTCATCTACATTTTGAGGGGGTACTGGGAATTGAACTAGGGACCTTGCACTTTTTAGACAAGCGCTATGTGGCTGAGCTACACCCTGGCCCTGTTATAACCTGTTACCTGTCATTTCTTATGCTTAAGACTTGGGTGGAATAGAGTCCTAATCTGGAGAGGAACCCTTTGCACTGACTCCATTTGTGAAATTGCCTGTGATGATCCCCAGAGCAGGCTGTGAGCAGGGCAGGCTGTACAGCATTCACCCCACAATCAGCTTGTTTTGAGAAGTGAGTCGAGCTAAAGCTTGTGTGCCCAGGTCAGAGTGGCTGTTATCCAAATTCTGTTCCTAGAATTAAAACCTTCTCTATTGGAAAGACAAGCCTGTTCTCCTCCTAATTCAAGAGTGCTTTGTCTTTTCCTCCACAAGCCTTGTGCACTTCAGCCAGCAGTGCATCCATAACATCTCCCCGGAGTACCTCTACGTAGCCTCTTCGCCTCAGTCAGACTATGATGTCTCCAGTAAATATCGACAGCTCTGGGTGGTGAGGGCCTTTGCTTGTGCAGCCTTCTTGCCGCACATCCTGGCTCCCATATTTGTTGGCCTCTAAGTCCGCCCTCCAGTTCTCCTTTTAACCTTGCCTCACAACACTGAGCAGAGGATCAGAACCCGCCACAGGGGTGTTCAGTAACAAGCACTTCATCAATAGTTCTAAAAACATTTTAAATTAATTCCTTACCTAGTAGTAAAAATTCAACCCCCCAAGTTCACATGACAGTAGGATTGGTTTGTAAATTCTCAAAGAAAAAATAACTCTATTTTGTGGTCCAAACTAAAATCCTCATGCACTTCTACTTGTCAATAAAGAGATGTTTTCCCTAATGTACCATCTCCCTCAGAGTAAATAGAATTTAGCATTTCCTCTGTAAGGGAATTTGCAAGTTTTGAATTCTAGCTCCAACTTTATATCTTTAAAAGTGCCCGTGTTTCCTATTCCAACATGAGGTCATGAAAAAACTGAAGCTTCAGGAATCTACAGATATCCCCAGGACAGCCTGTAGTTCTGCTGGTTCTATTTATATTCTACATAAAACTTCCTTAATTCTGTGTAAGGGCTGCTTTGCATTTAAATGGAGGTTTCCAGAATTTATGAGTATTCTTCCTAATATAACTTTCCAGACTACAGAATTTTTCTGGAATACAGAAAAGCCTGCTTGATTTCGAAGGGAAAATTAATTCTCACATCCTTCACATCACGGGGATGAGCCTCTCCCCTCTCTTCTTGCACCCAAGCCCCATCACTGTACGTGTGTCAGTTCTGGAACTTTTGCTGCATTCAGTTAGATACAGCACGAGGCAAGATGGAGAAAGAACAGCAGAAGATACATATTTCTTAGGCAAATTCCCTTCCTGCCCTCCTGGCTGGGCCTTTCCTTGCTTCTGTGCCCTCAGTTAAGTTTGTTCCTCTCCTCCCTGATCTATTTTATTCATTTACTCTCTGGTAAGCCTGGTGGCAAGAACTGTGAAAAGCAATGAAAACCGATCATATGCATCCAAGCGAATAATGAAACAATATCTGCTCTGGCAGGATAACGAGACTCTGTGAGGGCCTGGAGAAAGCCAGGCCTGAAAACAGAGAACATTAACAGACCTAAGGTCATTAGCCCCAACGATCGTCATACATTTGTAGGTGTCTAACAAAACCATTGAATGTTTATTTTAAAAATTATTTGACATCTTAATTTCTGCATACTAAGCGGGACTATCAGTATTTCTCAATTTCAGGAGTTAATAGTTAAGTGACTGCCACAGACTGTAATCAGTGTATTGAAATGGAGAGAATTAATACTTTTAACTACTCGGTCTACGTCTCCGGTCTGAAAAATATTTATATACTTTAACTTAATACCTTCACCACCCTGTCACTTATTATATTTTTTATGTCAGTGGGAGGCAGGAGACATTGGAATCTGAAACTGTAAGTAATTTCAGGGATTTTAAGTGTTACAATTGAGAGTTTTCATTTTTAAATTCAGGCTTCTATGCAGATCTCTACGAGGTGGTATGTAAAACCTGTTTTGCATGAACAGAGAGGATGCTTTTTGGATCAGTCTAGTGAGAGTCCTGCACAATCACATGGAAAATCACAATCAACAAACATTTGTGTTTGCTGGGCTCTGTCCTTCCTCTGGTATCACTCTTTCCAGAGACCTTTCCTCTTGTAGCCTTGGAAAATACATAGTAGCTTAATAATAGTCTTCCATACTTGGGTACACTGGTATAATAATATAGAAATGCAAGCTGTAAAGGATGCAGATAATATTTGGTTTTTCTTTTCAATATAAGATCCTACATAAACTTTCTTCGTTTTCCCTTCTAACACATAATCAACTTAGAAATGATGCTTGAAATCTGCAGGTATAATTATATTTATTTCTTTCAATACCACACAGAATTTGTAATATGAATGTAGCATATTTTTCAGCCATAGCCACCATGGTTATTAGAACTGTGCTGTAATACAATCTCTGTGCATATGTATTTGATTATATTGACTCTTATTTCTGGTGATAGGATCCCCTAAGAGAATTAGTTGATTGAATAGTACATGTTGCTTGATCTCTTCACCAAAAGCTTGTAAACAACTCCAGTTTTGTTTTGTCTATTGAAGACAGATGCACATTATATACATCCTCCAGCAGTCAGAGTCATAGGTCTGTCGAAAGTTGTGGGCTATCTAACAGTGGTAACACAATACATCACAGAGGCTTTACTTTATATTTCCTTGACTACCTTTACATTTAAGCATACATTTCTTGACCTTAGAATTTCCTTTCAAGGCACTTGTTTTCTCAATGCCTTGCCCATTTTGAGGGGTAGGGGTTACTTGTTTGTTTGTTTTGGTAAATGTTTAAGAGTTTTGTATTTTGTTAAGGAAAAGATACGAATGTCAAAAGTCTACATACATGAAAACACACTTATGAGGAGGCCAGTCACAGAAACTACTCTGCTTGGATCTTTGGAAAATAATTTTTGTATGCAGACAATAAAATAATATGAGGTATTAATATGAAAGTACAGAATTGTCTGCTGCATAACTAATATTGTCTTAACCAGCTGGTCTTGGACTCTGTTCAGTACCTGCAGATACAAATTACATTCATACTATTCAGTGGTTTGATGTTTAGGAATTCTTAGTTAAGTATATATTAAGTATAAATAATTAGAAATTTTTATTGCCTACAAGATTCTTAATTTTATACATAACACACTTTTTCTATCAATCATTTAATAATTTTTGTTCCAAATCCATTGTTGTGCTTCATATTTTCTTTTGCCATATAAAGGTTTAAAACAGATTATAGGTGAAATGCCTATTTTTTATTAATAAGTCCTGATTTCCAACCTTGGTTAAGAAAGGTGTTTCATCTTATCAACAAGATATTAGGTGTATTTCCCAGATTACTTTTTTTTTTTTTTTAGGTTTTTTTTTGAGACAGGGTCTCGCTTTGTGGTTCAGGCTGGCCCTGAGCTCAGCCTCCAACTCACATCACAATCCTCCTGCCTCTGCCTCCCGAGTGCTGGGATGACAGGCGTGAGCCACCACGTCCGGCACTGTGGTATGTGGTACTGGTTGCTGCTGGGTGTGAGTCTCCACACCCAGCATTGTTATGTGGTTACCGGGAATCGAACTCGGGCCCTTGCGCTTGCAAGACAGGCGCCGGAACCACTGAGCTAACTCCCCGGCCCCCCAGATTACTTTTTGACAGTTAAATCTTTATTTCATTTGTAACTTTTGAAAATATATAGCATAATATTAGGGTACAACTTTATTTTCTCCCTAGGTAAATAGCCAGTGATGAGATAATCTCCTAAATAATTCGAAGTCTTTGATCAATTAAATAGAAGTAGTTGTATTAGAAAATTCTCATATGTGCTAGTCTTTTTATTTCTTTTATGTCTATTTCACTTGTCCATGAATTTATTTTTACAGGGAAATTTTAGTGTAGCTTGATATATATTATAGCAAGTCTCTCTTCATTTTTATCACTGTTGTCCTCTTATTTTCTCTTGCTTATAAATGTTTTGTCTTCCATGTGATCTTTAAGATCCATTTTCAGAATTTGACTTAAATCCCTTTTAGCATCCCAATTACAATTGCATTACATTTGTATTAATTCAAGGAGAATAGGGGTTTATGAGAGTAACTGTTCCCATAAAAGGGATGGTACATGTTCATATTTGTCCAGATTAAATTTTATAGTACACAATAAGATTTTATTGTTTTTTTCTTATATAGTTCTTATTCATTTCATTTTACTTTTATTTCCAAGTTTTATTTTATTTTAGTTTTAATTTTTGAGGCAGACAGAATAGAATATATTTCTCTTTTCCATTTTTGTATTTATATTTACATTAGCTCTGGTAGACACATTTCTCAGAAGAATATGTGTATGTAACACCTTTTCTCTTGTGTGTACAAATGAAAGAAAAACAGAAATGATGTATATTTGGTCTTAAAGCTACATGAGGCCCTGTCTTAGTTACTTTGGTTTCGTTACTGAGACAAAATACCCCCACCCAAAGTTAAAGGAGGAAAGGTTTATTTAGCTAACAGTTAGTAGAGGTTTCAGTTCATAACTGTCTGTCTCCAGGGCAGGATGGCTTAACAGAATGGCTTGGCAGAGAAGAACAGATTCATGGCTAGTAGAAGACAGAAAAAGCAGGAAAGCAAGATACCTTAACAGTGGGACAGTCTTTCTCCTCCTTTTATTTTATCCAAGCTACTCAGAGCAGGTAGCACTCACACTCTTAATCCTAGTGCCCTTGCACTTTTATGCTCCTCAATTCCAGCTTTACACACTCTAGAGCCAGTCATCTCTGAATATAACTACATAAGGCTTTGCAGAGACATCTAAGCATAAACCATTAATATTTTGTCCAGGGTCTCCAAAGACTCATGTACATTCTTTTATGCAAAAGGCATTTAGTCCATTTCTAAGAGCTGCCAAAATCTTCACAATTTAAGCATTGCTGAAAAGTCCAAGTCCAAAGTCTCCTCTGAGACTTAAGGCAAACTCTTAGCTGCAGGCATTTGTACACCTGAAAAGAAAGTTACACACTTCCAGTACTCAATGGCAAAAGATAGATATTTCCACTGCAAAAGTTACACATAAGGGGATAGCAAGGAATGGGAACAAAGCAAAATAAAAATCTAGTAGGACAAACATTATATCCCACTTTCCACTTCCACCATCTTCAGCAGCCTTGAGGAATTTACAAATTATTGCATTCCATTCAATAGTAACTAACATTTCCATCAGCAACATATAATAATCTCCTTTTCCTTTCATCAGCATTTGTCACTTTTAGTCTTTTTGATTATAGCTATTACAACTGAGGTGAAATATCTCATTGTGGTTTTGATTTGCATTTTTTCCTGATTTGTGATGATGAGTATTTTTTGTATAATGTTCGGTGATTTGTAATTTTATTTTTGATAAATGTCTGTTTGCATTATTTGCCTATTTTAAAAGTCAGATTGTTTGACAATTTCTTTTTCCTGTTGAATTTTTGGAGTTAATGTGCATTTTGAATTTCAAATGAATGGTTTGAAAATGCAATATTTGATGGTGTCTCTACTCTTTTCATTATTTCCTTTACGGTGGAGAGGCATTCTGCTTTGATGTGAACAATTTTTCTTTTTTTTCCTTTTGATATCTCTGCTATTGATACTGTGTTATGTGTCCAAAAGATTTCAGGTTTTTTTGTTCAGTGAGCGAATAATTGCAAGTGTACACCAGAGAGTAAGAGGGAAAGCATACATATTTGTGGGAGTTAGGTGGAAATTGTGTTAAGATGTGGAGGTCCACGCAGAAAGAAATGGAGATAAGTCAGACTTTTGGATT
Source organism: Petromus typicus (assembly GCA_004026965.1). Lineage (NCBI taxonomy): Eukaryota > Metazoa > Chordata > Mammalia > Rodentia > Petromuridae > Petromus > Petromus typicus. The sequence continues at coordinate 55,552 of PVIR01007239.1, forward strand.
GAAAAAATGTGTACCATGTCCTGAATGCCTCTCATTGGATCTCCCTGGGTGTGACTGACAGAAATGAATGACAGGATGCTGAGTTACGTTGGGGCATCTACTATGGATGGCTCACCCTCTTTTAATCACATGCAGCATATACAATCCCTGTCTCTAAGTATGAACCTTTAACAAAGCTTGACTGAAGGTCATGCCATGGGAGCTAATACACATGAGCTCAGGTCTGGAGCACCTGGGTCTTTGCTGTATTTATTTCTGCCTGATATAGGACAATAGAAGGAGGACTTGGTTGGGGCCAAATTGGACCTGGGTTGTTGTCCGAATTCAGGTAAATGGAGGGGAAGTGGTCCCACAGCACCAGATGTGCTGCCTATACTAATTTTATATCTTTATTGAAAAAATTATTCCCCAGGCCAATATCACTGAGCTTTTCTCTTGTGATTTCTTCTAGTAGTTTACTAGTTGTAGGCTTTATACTTCAACTATTTTGAGTTGATTTTGTACTTGGAGAGAGAGAGATGAGAATCTAGCTTCATTCTTCTACACATGAGCATCCAATTTTCCTAGTATTGTTTATTAAAATTAGCATCTTTTGTTGAAAATTGTTGGGCTGGAAGTGTGTAGCTTTATTTCCTGTTCCTCTGTCCTGTCTCATTTGCTCATGTGTGTGTGTGTGTGTGTGTGTGTGTGTGTGTGTGTGTGTGTGTGTTCTAGCTTACTGTTCAAGCCTGAACCTCAGGAAAGTATGAAGAGGATGTTAGAAGCAGTTAAAGAAATTTAAGAACTTAAGAGGTCATTTGGTTAGGGGATTTCTTAGATTCTTCTAGCGAGGCTTAAAAAAGAGATTAGGAAGCAACACAGAGGGAATTCAGGGAAAATAGTGAGGGTTGTTGCAATGTCCTGGCACTGTACACATATTTTAGACTTCTGGAGTGTTCACTTAATTATTTATTATAGACTCCAATTCTGTAATGAAACTTACCTGGTCATTTAATTTTCTGAACAACCAAACACAATTATTTATAAGCTTGCATTTAAAAACTCTTAATTTTTGCTTATACTGTAAAACTTTGTCTATTTTATTATTTTCTTTTGAACTATTCTTATAAGATACTTAAAATTATTGGATAAATGGGCACTTTGCATTGCACAAAATTTTAAGAATTTTGTATTAATCAGTTCTTCCAGTACATCTTAATTAGAAGCTAGGAAGTTTTCAGATAGACTTTTAGTTATTTATGTCTTTATTTATTACTTCTTCCTTCCCCATATAGCATAGTCTTTGAAGATTACCAAACCATAATCCTGGGGGACTTCCCATGGTTCCTCCTTGTTGGTGAGGCCTAAGGTCCACTTTTATCTTTCAACTACAATGAGACTACCAAAACTCAACTAGGTCCTCGTTTTCTTCACTGCCATTTCTCCCCTTTTTTGCCTCTTTTTTTCTCATTGTTACTATGAACCACGGATACCTTGACAATAAAAGCAACTCAGATTCTGAACTCACTGTCTGTGTTGTTATTCTTCATGAAAAGGTGGCCACTTAAGTTTGTGAGATTTCACTAATGTTAAAATCCAAGTTTTATCTTCATTCTAAAATACTCCTCCAAGTGCTGGTCGCATTCTCTGCCTCTGTGAAATTATTTTTTGCATATATGTCAGTCTCTTCTATGTGCAGTACCCAAAATTGGTGAAAATTTTAAGGAAGAAGCCATGGCATGTCATGTCATACCTCCCATTAGACCATGATTAGGTGCCCAAAGTTCTATTATTGTATCTCTAAAGACTACTTTTCATTTCTTTGTTTATACATAAACCAAGCAATCTGCTTTTTCTCTTTGGAAGATTTGGCTTGTTGCAAGTTATTTTAACATACTCAGAAGTGCAATTCCTGTTTAAAGACATCTATCACAAAATTTCCAACAAATCTAGGGACTGAAGCTTCTGTGTTTTGAAAGTAGTCTTTGGAGTACTAATAGCTCCTTTGTATATAGGGTTAGATCTGGAGGTTGACCTTCAAATTAGGTCTACGTAGAAGGAAGAAGAAGAAATTCAGTTCTATTCTGATTACTTGGTTGAGAGAATGGAAAGAAATGGAGAGAAGAAAGCAGGAAAATCCCTAAGTAACTTTTTAAATTTCCCCTGTCTGATATTAGGGGACATTGAGAACAAGGAACTCTTTGTCCACACTCTATTTAGACTTAGAAAATGCACGCTTTTCACAGGTATTCTCACCGCAAAGTTAACTTGGAACAATGTCGTTTCCAGGAACAAAGATGTCTTGAGACATGTGTTTCTCAAACACATCTTCGGTCCTAGATGAGAGCTTGCCAGAGGAAATTAGTGGTCATAGCAAACTGTTTCCATAAAGAACTGAGGAATACATTCTTCAGGCTAGAGGTCACTGAAAGTCAAAGTGAGACTTCATGTGTGTCTATAGCCCTGACAAGAGCCAGCATGAGGGCAGCTTAGACAGGGAGCTTTGCAGGCATGGCTGGATGGGGCAGGTTGGATCTAGAGTAAAGCCCATTAGACACTTTGTCTGTCAGTGGCAGCTGAACCACAGGTGTAAAGAACAGGGCTTAAAGTTCAAGAGGATCTAAATATATATTCAGTTAGCCACTTCTCTGGATACTATAAATGTATTTGTGTGGCCTTTCTGCAATGTTCACATCTTTTTTTTTTTTAAATTTGTTCTCACTGGGGGCTGATTACACAGCTCAATCTTGAGTCATGCCCAGCACTGAATCCAGGCCCTTATACTTGCAAGATAGGCACAGGAACCACTGAGCTAAATCCCTGACCCTGATGTGGCTCCTATTTCAACCCTTCTCATGCTCAGCCTCATTAGCCTATAGCAGGAAGTGTTCTGTAGGATTTTTATTAAAAAGTAGCCTCTTTTGTGATATCTCCAGTGTACATTAGGAAGTAAAATCTATTGCTTAAGATGATACCCTTGTTAGATATTTTGCAATGTTACATTGCTCCTCACACAGTCATTTTATTTGATGGAGGCAAATGCTGACATAATGAAAGCAAAATGCTCCTCCAACTCCCAGTCAGGTGCTGGGAATCATGAGACTAATTGTTGGAAGCAGATCCTAAGCTTCTGTATTAGAAATCTGACCTGAGCCTCACAGGAATGGGCTGGCGACCAAACATGCTGCGGCAACTGCTTCCACCAGACTCAGAAAGCTGCAGCAGCAAGAGACAGTACAAGGCCAGGCAGAAGCAAAGTAGGTCAGCGCTTCCTTTGAAGACCTGTGCGTTCTGCAGCATGCCTAACCATATCTCTCCAACGCTTCTGCGACTCTGCGGGAGGGAAATTCCCGCTGGGATTTAGTGGATTTCTTAAATGCAATTTGAGTTTGTTTTCCTGCGGACTGTTTGAAAGGATTTCTTTCTCCCCATTTGTCCCACAAACACAATATATATTTTAAGATATCAAGTAATTAGATCTCTGTGTAAATCATTTAGAGCTTGGCAAGTCTGATATTTTCCTTTGAGCTTTACAAAATTGATGATCGAAGGCATAGAAAAGAAGAGGCAATCTCCCCTCCCCTCGCCAACATAGTTCAGTGAGCCCACGAGGGCCACAGAGTCACACCAACCTCAGAAAGATTCCAGTGAGGCCAAAAGACCAGAATACATAAGGATCCTGATAGAAAATCGATTCGGTACATGTTATCAGGGTGGCCAATTTAAAGTGGGAAGAAAAGTCAGTTCACAACAATACAAACAAACATTAAATTGTGAGAATACAATTGTACTAGCAACCGCATAGCTTCTCTTCATGGTGCTGACACAGGAGAACTAATAGCTACATGGCAGAAACTCCGGTGAAATAAGCCAAGCGCTCGAGCCAGATACCTATGGCTCTAGAGGTCAGGTGCTGGGATTTTCTCACCTCCGCAGAGTTCCTTTTCCAAGCTTGTGTGCTTGCTATATCATTGAAAGTGATGGATTAGGAACATCTAGGAAAGAGTTGCTCCACTGCAACACCTTTTCAACTTGTAAGAACTGTCAGAACCAACTATTTCTGACCTCTGGCCTTCTCCTACTCAGCCCCATGATGCCAGCAGGATGGGCAAAGATTGAGGTCTTCATTCTGCAGTCACCAATGGAACCTGATATGGCACAAAGAGCAGTATGAAAAATCTATTAAGGCACAATCCTGAGAGTCAACACTTTTGGAGGTGCTTCCTCTACACAGGAAATTTTGCTATTGATGGCTGAAGTTGGGTGGACCAAATAGGCAAAGTCCACCATCAGGAAGTATGTCAGAGTCCAGCTGACAGAGAATGGAAATACAACCACTAGATACAAGTATCTAGTGATACTTGATTGGATTCTATTGAGGAGAACAAAGTTCTGGTTACTGGATTTCATTAAAAAAAAAAATAGTTGTCTGGGCCAGGGATTTGCTCAGTGGTTCCAGCACATGCCTTGCAAGTGCAAGGACTTGGGTTTGATCCCAGTAACCACAGACAACAATGCTGGGTGAGGAGACTCATGCCCAGCAGCAATCAGTACCACATACCACAGTGCCAGGCCTGGTGGCTCACACCTGTAATCCTAGCACTTGGGAGGCAGAGGCAGGAGGACTGCTGTAATTTCAAGGCTGAGCTCAAGGCCAGCCTGAACTATAAAAGTGAAACCTTGTCTCAAAAAAATAAAACAAAACAAAACAAAAAGTTGTACTGTACTGTGGGAGACCTTCCTAGAGTTTGTTCATTTTAAAGTTGTTCAAGTGTCTCCCCTTTACTCTGAACCAAAGCAAGAAGGGAAAGACCAAGATCATAAATTCTGATGATGAAAACACAATGGCAGTACATTTTCATATCAAAGAAACCTCTCTGGAGTCTGGCCTGGCCCAGCATCCAGAAGAGTGCTTGAGAAAGACACAGTTTGAATACAGTATAGAATGATTCCAATTGTCTACCCACCAGCATGGCAGCAGACTGCCAGGATGACAGTGGCCCGCATTCCCAGGAAAGCTCAATGGTGCCAGATTGGGAGGGAAGGACTTTGTGTTTTAAAACTGAAGGCTGCTTGTTTTGATTTTCCTGGGAGACACTGGAGGCTGTCACAGGAAGTGGTTACAGTTGCAGTTTTCCAGACAGCAACAGCTTTGCCAGCAGAGGCTATGGAGAGAATATAAAGAGCCGTGGCCGCATTAAAGCATTTCAGTCTCTATCAGATACCACACCTCTCATAGAGCAGAGATTCACTACCACCAGTAAGAGGGTGGTCATTTTTGCTCTGTAGATTTTTTTCTTTGATATTGTCATTATGTTTAGAGGAAGATGGGTCCACACTTCAATGTCATGGAGAGTTTGACCTTCAGTGATTGTTATTTCAAACTACACTTTAGAGGCAGCTGATTTCCCAAATCAGAAATTTTCATTCCAAGAGCAGTCAACTGGCTTCTAATATGCAAAGCCAAATTTGGCTACATCAAGTGTTTCAACTTTCTTTCTTTCTTTTTTTTTTTAACACTTTCATGGCTTTTGGGATTGAAAACAGAGCCTCACACATGCCAAGCATATACTCTGTCACTGAACTACCACCCCTGCCCTTTACTGTCTGTAACCCCATTAGCACAAGAAGCTGTGCAAATCACATAATGGCAACTAGCCATGGGTCAGTATTAATGAAATTAATTGTATCCAAGATGCATTCATTATAGACAGATCATACATATCCAACAAATGTTGCAATTTTTTCTCTAGATAGTTGTGAATGCTGTGTTTCTTTGAAAATGTTTTTCCCATAATATTCTGATAAATACTTGATCTGCTTATGAAATATTACCTATTGTCTTAGTCACTTTCTTCATTGCAGGTAAACAATATCTGACACTTGCAAATCAAATGAGGAGAGGTTTGCTTTGGCTCACACTTTGCAGAGGTTTGGGCCCCTAATCAGCTAGGTCCAAGGCAGGATGGAATGGCTGAGGGGCATCCCAGAGGAGAAGCAGCAAATGGCAGGCAGTGGGAAGCAGAGAGTGGTCAGAGGAGCAGGATGGGAGATAAACCCTTCTAGGCTGCATCCAATAGGCCCTTCTCCTCCAAAAATGCTTCATCTACCAAGATCACATTTAGATATAAAATTAGGAGTGGAGTAATTCACTGAGTATCACATCTCCATGATCTCAAAGCCCCAGCTATAAGAACAACAGTCTGAATAGGTCACAGATAGATACATATCGCATCTTTTCTCTGGTATGAGAAAATGAAGATGTAAATGAGTCCTAGCATTGTATGTTATATATTGTGAAATAGAAAATGCTCAATGTAAAATAAGGTGAAAGGGGACAATGTTGAGATTGTAACAAAAAAGTAAGGAAACAAATTTTATATATATGGGGGGGTGGTAGGGTG
>PVIR01007240.1:0-12990 GCA_004026965.1 Petromus typicus
CCTTGTGGTGGGGACCATGTGGTAGAGCAAGCTGTTCATCTCATGTCAGCTGGGAAGCAAAGAGAGGAAGGAGTGGGGTCCCACAGTCTCTTTCAACGGCATACCCTCAGTGATCTGAGACCTCCCATAGATCCCCATCTTTTAAAGTTTCCCCCGTCTCTCAATAGCTCCATGCAAGGGACTAAGTCTGTAAAACATGAGCATTTGGAAAACATTTAAGTTCCAAACTTAGCATCTGGGTTCCCTAAAAGCAGAGCCAGAGCCAAGATTCCAGTGCACTTGGCTGATGGAAGGAGCACTCTTGGGAGAGAAGGGCTTAGGGAAGTAAGGACTCATCCCAGCTAGAATTTGACTTCTGATTGACTCCACAGGGAGCCCAGGTGGGTGAACTGCCTCTCCTCAGGGTAAGTCCACCCTGCCCATCAGGAGGACTGCATTAGTAGGGTGGAGGAAACAGTACTTAAATTGCTAAGAGAGAACTATTCCCTTTCAGCCCAGGGTAATTCTCTGGAAAGAGGAGCAGCTGTCAGTCAATAGCAGCCAACACTCACAGTAGCTAGGGGACAAGTAACCTATCCAGGCCAGGGGACTAACAGTGTCTACTACATGCTCTGTTTTTTAATTTCCTCATTTGAAAAATAGAGTTAATAATATAACTATCTGCTGAGAATGTTACAAAATTTAGTTGACTCATATACATGTTCAGTGATTGTTGCATAACAAATGACCCCACAATTTAGAAGCTTAAAACAATAACATGCTAGTTAATATAGTATCTTCAGATTAGGAAGAGCTAGGAGTCAGGAGCAGCTTAGACGGTAGTTCTGGTTCATAGCCGCTTTAGAGGTTTTAGTCACACGTTGCAGTCATTTGAAGATGTGGCTGAGGCTGGAGGGTCTGCTTCCAAGATGGAGCACTCTTGTGGCTCCTGGCAGGAATCCTCAGCTCCTTTCTATGTAAACAGCTCCATAGGCTGCTTGTATACCTTCACAGCATGGAAACTCCTGTGGTGAATAATCCAAGAGAGAAAAGTATGAAAAATCTGTCTTAGAAATCACACATTATTAGATCTGCCATATTCTGTCCAAAGCAAGTCACTAAGTCCAACTCCTAGTCAGGGAGATGGGAATGAAATTTTGCCTCTTGAAGGAAGAGGTATCAAATAATCTGTGAAATTTTAAATCCCACAATTTGTTACTTATTTCTGTAGCAAGCTTGGAAACTATTTCATTGCTCTCCAAGGGAAACTATGTCAGAAACATGAACTCACAATGGACAATGAATGAATCTCACATAATGATGGACCATTTAGCCATTTAAGTCGAGTAGACTCCTTTGAAAAGGTGAGACTTCAAGGGCCCGCAAAGTAACAGCATACCTTCTATTTGCAAACCAGCATGCCTCTCTACCCCAGGAAATTCTACTCTTCTTAGTCAACCAGTGAAGTCCAAGAATCTGCATTTAATGTGTGGCCAGGTTTGGGATATACTTCTTGGTTCCATTTTGCTTGATTTTCCAGCTTTCCATCTTCCCTCAGCAATTTTGGCACTCTTGCTCCTGCATTCCTGATGTGCTGGGCTCTGGCTTTCTCCTCTCACTCCAAGATACAGTTTCCACACCCCAGGTCCTAGCTGAACCAGCCTGTCCTCACCCCACAGCTAGAGGGATTCAGGTTTGCCCAGTCTTCCTGCCTTCTCTCTCCACGTAGTCCCAGCATCCATTCTGTGCCACTGAATTTCCTAACCCGGTCTTCACCACCACCCTAAAACAGGGTGGAAACAAGTACTCAGATAAGTCAGACACTCATTCAAGCAAAAATTTTCTCCCTTGAATAACTCAGATAATTATTTTAATTCTTTGCTTCACTTTGTCTCTGGAGCCCTGACCTCTACACGCTATGACTCTAGTTAAAATTTGGTCCCAGTGATAAATATTTCTTATCTAATTGTCTCCTCTGCTGTTCCACAGGAGATTATTTTTGGGGAAGATCTGTAGGTAAATTAGAAAGAACTTTAATCCTGAGCAATATGAGAATCAAAATAAAGCTGTCATGGCAGACGTGCTATCTGTGTTCCACTCTCTAGAAGGGACTCACTCGATTTTGTTCCTCCCAACCCCCGACACACAGCGGCAAGGAGCAAATTACCATTTATTAAACTCTAATTATCGCTCTCGTTTCTCAATACCGTTCTCTGTGTATGTGCCCTGCACACAAGCCTGCACTCCATTGCCATGAAATTAGCGATATGTCTTTTTAGCATAGCATCCATATTTATAGGCACGATTGAGAGGTGCTGGAGTGACACGGTGCCTGAGTCGAATGCCCTTAATAGAAGGTTAAGGACAGGTCCTTGTTCTGGAGTGATCCAGTCACACAGTCACATGCAGATGTGGGAGATCTGAGGGGCTTTAAGAAAGACATTGTTCTGAGACAGTTTCAAGCCTTTCATAGGAGTCTATACAAGTTGAAGCAAAAAGTTCATTTTGGGGAAAGGTGTATGCTTTTTTAAAAAAAATCTGGGTGCTCCAAAGACCAGGGGGCTCACAGAGGATGATAGTGTGACGCTCTACTTGCGAGTGTCTCAGAACCACAGGCAAGCTAGTTTGTAATCTGTAATCTCAGCACTGAGGGAGGCTGAGGCAGGAAGATTGCAAGTCACTGGCCAGCTCTCATGATACAGAACGTTCAAGGCCTAGATTATATAGTGAGACTCTGTCTCAAAAAAACACAGTTCAAAAGCTGTGTATTACAAATTCTGTTTGAATTAGCTGGATTTGTACAACTTCCACGGACCTGAGGCCGTACATCCTCTTGAGCAACAGAAGTTTTATACAAGATTCTTCTGCAGTTGTGTCCTATACTAAGTACCCCTCAAGTGGTTGAGAATGTAATATATGGTGGCTGTGTCCTGTATCTTATTGGTAGGAGAAAGTTGACTGTGCCTCTGGTACCTCATCATTGAGGGTTCATGAATACCACATTTCCCGGGGGTCTGGCCCAACAAAAGGTGCATGTAACTTCAAAGACAGTTGCATCAGTAATGAGCCCCTTCCGTAGAACTCCAAGGTGGTCTCCTTTAATTCCGGATTCCCACTGCAGAAGCCTGACTTGTGAGAAGCATGCAGACCCCCAGTCACCGTCCTATAAGCAAATGCTCCCCACAGAGACACTCTGACCTGCCTTCTGCATGTCTTTCCCAGTTCTGTGGCACTTGTCAAGTGGTCCTCCCATCTGAGGAAGCTGTCCACCCTTCCTGGCTCTGGTGAAGCCCAGGAGACTCTGAGACAGGTTCCTGATAAGGCCCGGATCCACCCTGCCTTCCTGTTTCTCCTCTTTACTCAGCAGATTCAGAATTTGGGTTTGGAAGGAACAGAAGGAGGAACCTGGCTTCCGGTTTGCATTTTGCAGACAGGTCTGGGTGCTGGGGAAAGGGCGGCAGGCTGGGGCTGTCTCTCTCCCCCTCTGCAGACACCTGGTGTCCTTTCACCTATTGTTCAGCTTGGGCTGGCAGCTCCCTGCAGCGTAATCACGCTCAGCTCATTAACAAGCTGTGCTCATTTGCATGTCTAAATATCCCTGAACACAGAAAACAGACAGTTACATTTCCCCCTTATGTATATATAGGAAAAGGGCTGGGAGAGGCAGACAGGAAAGACAGATCACACACCCATTGCTCTGTCCCTTGTGGTCACCTGTTGGCCACATTTGTTTTGGTTTGTTTTAAACAACCCTTTCTTTCCTTGTAGAGAGAGAGAGAGAGAGAGAGCACTGATAAACTTTGTCTTATAGTTATCTCCTCTCTTTTCATCTGGAAAAGCCACAATTCTTCCCCATTTTCACCTCTCTTCACCCCTTTTCTAGATCCATCATGGTTGTGTAAACCATACAACCTTGAGGAAGATAACCTCAAAAACAAAAACAAAATTTTTCCCAACATCCACAGCCTTCTACATGCATCAGCTTTATGCAAATGTATCAACACACCCACCCTCATTCAGCATGCTTAGAAACAGGAACTGTCTATCTATAGATCAGCCTGATTACAGTTCATTTTTATACAGCTTGAGAAGCGTGAAAAGTCACAGGCTGGGATAAACCAGCCCTAAATCGCCATACAAGCGATCGTGGCACATGTACCTCACTTAGTCCGGGAGCTCCTTCACCCAGGACTCTCCCCTGTGGGAATCTTGTCAGTTTATAAGAAAAACTGCTGTTCTGATGTGCGTTCCAGGCTGTGCCCTGTTAATCATGGGTACACACTGGGGGATGGGGCTGGCGGGCTGGATGTTCACTTCTGCCCAGCTGCCGACTTCCTGGGAGGAGAGCTCCGAAACAATGTCTCTGGGACAGGAGGGCCAGCCCTGCCAGATGGAGTGGCCATGCAAAAAGCCACATGCTGAGGCCGCTTGCCGCAGCTTTGCCACACGCTTATCAGCAAACATCTGATGGGCCTCTGCTGTGTGCATGAAACTCACTAGGTCTGGACACACTCGCTGCGTAGCGTTTGGAAGGCTCTGCTAGGTACCAGCCACGGCTGTAACTGCTGACTTATGTAAGCTTCATGGCTACCTTTGGAGGCAGGTAAGACCATCCTCCTCCGTTTACAGAGGAGGAAGCTGAGGCATGGGGAAGTTGAGGGACTTGCCCAAGGATACATAGTTGATACAACCCTGAAGGAGCCAGGATCCTCACCCAAGCAGCCTGGACCTCTCTGTGCTCTCAGCCACTCCGAGGCACTTGCCGCATTGTTAGAACAATGTCATAGAAAATGGAGACGACATTACTGCCTGCTGCTCTAGCAGCCATTCACCCCCTCCTCTCCTGTAGCACCTAATGTATTTTGAGGAACTTATTTCTCCCATGGGTGGTTGGGGTGGGTCTTCTCAGCCCCCAGAATGGCCTCTACTGGTTTAGGCCAATCAGCACATCCCATCATGGCCACCCTAATTGGTTGGGGATTCTGAAGGAGGTCCTTGGTGAAAACAACTCTGCCAGGTGCCGGTGTGATGTGAGGAGCATGAGCTGCTGGGCGGGGGAAGGTAGGAGTGTAGAGACCACATGGAGCTTGTACATGGCAGGCTGTGCAGGAAGACAGACAGATCGAGTCCTTGGTGAGACTTGGGTCAAGCTTCATCTGAAGCTAATGCCACTTCCAAACTTTCCAATTGCTTGACCTACAAACTCATGAAATAGATGTTGAATACATGAGCTAATAAATGTCCCTTTATTGTTTAATCCAGTTTAGGTGGAGTTTCTATCTTTGAAAAATCAAAGATTACACACACCACACACACATATACACACACCCCAGTGATTAACATGAAAAGAATGTATACATAACACACACTGACCGAAATTAGTCTTGTTAAAACGGCATCTCATGAGAAAGGAGGGGTGTTTTACCTTCTTTAAGGACAAGTGTCTTTACTCTGACAGGCCCGGTTCACTGGGCCTGGGTATCTATTAATAACAGTACATTTCCTGAAATTGGGGACTTTTTGAAAGTGACAGAAAGATTTGTTAAGGGAAAGTGAGTCCACACTCTGAAATGAGACTGAGATATAGAGTGTGATACATATTTATAGGCTATGAATTATCAAGCCCCACAGGAGGTTCCCCAGGGCTCCCTAAGGGACGGGGTCCTTGAGGTCTGGGACGGCTGAGGGGCAGCTCTGTCAACATAAATTTGTGTCCTGGGTCCCCACTGGCTTGTCCTGAGCCCCCAGAGCTCAGGACCTTTATTACTAATGCTGGGCATCTGGCTCTTCATTAGCTCAATATTCAGACTTTAAAAACTGAGTTGTCACCAGTCCCTGTCTGCAGATGGCTGTTTCCCTCTGGGAGACTTTCCAGTGGCTACCGCTCACCAAGGGCTCTGCCCTTATTCTCACTGGAGCCCAGCAAGAGGCACGTTTTACCCTCCTGAGTCCTTGTTAGAGTCCACTCTGAAAATGGACCCTCGCTAGTGCAGAATCCATCTTGTCCAAAATCTGAAGTCTGTGCCCTGTGGAAGAAAAGATCTTCCTTGTTTGACTCTTCTGCCTCACCATCATGATACTTTCCAGATCTTCAGTGTCATATTCCTCTAGCTTCTTCTATGCCCTCTGACTCCCCTTGTTTTCAGATGTGTATTTAACCTGCTGTGTTACTTTTCTGTCACAGCTGAGACAAAATACCTGACACCCAAAGTGAAAGGGCTTCTTCAGCTCACAGCATGTAGAGGTTTCCTGGCTCCAAGGCAGGGTGGCACATGGCAGAGGGGCACAGCGGAAGAGAACCAGCTCATGGCAGCCAGAGGGTAGCAAAAGCAACAAGGAAAAAGACAGGGACCCTCACTGGTCTTTCTGCCCCTTTTTTTAAAATCCCACTCAGACTCCTAGATTTGGGTGGTGCCACACCAATCACTCACAAGTAGTGGTTTAGTAGTCACACACCCTTAATCCCAGTATCACACATTCGAAAAAGATTGCATGAGACTTTGTGGGGGACATTAGACACAAGCCACAATACTTGCCCAGGTTCTGTCTTTGATTTCTCTGGGTAAGTGTATCCACATGCACGTGTCTGTGTACCCTGGAGTTGGGGTGGGTCTTGGGTATCCCCAGATATGTGAGCTACACAGCAGGCTGTATACAGGTGTACTAAGGAGCTAGTACAGTGGCACCGGTCCAAGCTAGCCAGCACTGTCTTCCTTCCTCCTCGCAGTGTAGGTCTGAAAAAGGGCAAGATTCTGTTTTACAATTCAGTGTTTGTGGAATCTCTCCAGTGTTTGCTGGGCTGTGCACAGTAGGTCTCTCGCCGGCATCTGTTCTCCCATCTGAGTCTGCGCTTCCAGGCTCTTCGCCCTGGTACCCAGCGGGGCCCCTGATACACATCACAGTTCTCTCCCTGCCCCTCTCTTCTCCTGTCCCTGCTCTTCATCTCCTTCAAGGACTTCAGCCAAGTGCTGCTCTTGTTTCTCTCACTCCCTGACCAGGACTGTTGGGGAAAAAAAATTACAAAGTGACCAGAATAGCCCCTTTGTGGTCCCTGCTCAGCCCGGTCCTGGGTGTCGATCCTCACTGATCAAAGACGGAAGTGTCAACACTTGTCTCAAGGTCCCTGCTCCCTCTTGTCCTCATTTCACTTGGGGATTCTGTTTATCCTCCACAGAAAATTGAGGCCCTTGAAAGAAAGAGGCTCCAGCTGTGCCTGCTGTGCCTCTTTCCTTAAGAACACGTATTTTGGTCTCAGGATTTAGCTCAGTGGTGCCGCCATCTGCCTGAGAGGTGCAAGGTCTTGGGTTTGATCCCTGGTTCTACAAAAAAACAAAAACAAAAACCCAAAACCGCCCTACACCATGTCAGTGCAAATGAGGTACTGGGAAGAAAACAAAAAACAAAAACCAGATGTCTCCTTCTGTTCATCACTCACCAGAACTGCACCCCCTTTGTTTCAATTCAGATCTTGTCTCTCCTCACCCCATATTTCTGTTCTTGCTCAACTTATCCATATGCAAAAGATGTTTGTTTTCTAACAAGACTTCCTTAACCCAAGCATCCCCCCTGCAGCCATCCTGTACATTTTCTCTTGTCTTTCCCTTTCCAGTTCCTCAGCAGAAGTCTTAGCACTCATTGGCTCTTCTGACTTCCTCTGCATGCTTCAGCTGAGGGAAATCTGACTCCAGGCCCAACTCTACTGAGTTGCTTTCAGTGACGTGACCTCATTAGCTCAATGTTCAAACTTTAAAAACTGAGTTGTCACCAGTCTTCTTCCACTGCCCTTGCCATTGCTGATGCCTCTTTGACACCCTCTTCCATGAAGGCATACATTCCACAAAAACATAGGATTCTTTCAGTCTCACATGACAGAAATGCAGCTTGGACTGTTTTGGCAGAAGTTTGGATGAATGAGCTGCTGACAAGTTCTGGGAAAGCAGAAATATAAGTGGAGCTCAGGAGTGACTGAGCAGAACCATGTCCGGTAAACTGCTGGGGCTTCTGCTTCTCCCCTCCAGTCAGGACTTTATTCTCTCAGATCAATCTCTGGATATGATAAGAAATATGGCTCTTGATGGCTTCTGACCTCAAACATCGTAGACGGTCTGAAAATCTCCTTCACTGACCCTTAGGGTAAAGTCTCAAGGAGAGACTCTGATTAGCCTATGATGGGTCAGGTGCCCATTCCTGGACCAATCACTGTGATTGGTTGATCACAGTTATAGTCTGGAAGTCAGGGCTTATAAGAACACAGCAGTTCCCAATGACTCACCTGTTTAGAATTATTTTCCAAAGAATAATACTCACAAATAGGTAGAACAATGGATGTGTGTAAGCTTAAGCATTTCTTTTTATTCTCTTTCTAATTTTTTGGGTTTTTTTTTTTGAGTCAGGGTCTCCCTATGCAGTTCAGACTGACCTTGAACTCACTATGTTGCCCAGGTTGTCCTTGAATTTGCAGTGATCCTCCTGCCTCAGTCTCCTGAGTGCTGGGATTATAGGTATGAGAAAGGTGGCCTCTTTCTAATTCTTTTTATAGCCACCTCTTAAATCCTAGTTACCAGGTATGTTACTTGGAATTCAATAGCACAGAAAGTAATGAAGCAACATTGATGAGAATGACCATAGATTAACATTCCTACCAATCCAGTCTCTACTTCCGAAAGTCTTCACAATCACAAGCTTTGTTGCATAAACTACCATAACATTTTTCTCAGAAATGGTCCTCACTCATCCTTGTGATTCAAGGTAGCCTCTAAGTTCCAGAAAAAAAGATGGATGAAAGACAAAGGAAAAAGTCAGTGTAACGCATGAATCATCTTTGATGGGAACGTTCAAAAAGCTGACACCTGACATTACTTTAGCTAGAACACAGTCATATCTGAGTGCAAGAGAGTCTGGGGAATGTGATCTTTCTTCTGGAAGGCCATGTGGAGAAGGCCAGTGAGATTACAGGTGTGGAGGGAAACCAGGGTTCCATCGGAGGCCCTCTGGTTCTTATCCAATGCATTCCTTTTGGTCGACCTCATTCATACTTAGTGTTTAAGATTTCACTTGCGTGTCAAAGACTTCCGATGGCCTCTCTTGAGCCTGAATAGCCTCTGGAACTTCAGATTCATTTATCCAACTGCTTACTGGATACCAGGTTCTTCGCAGGCACCTTAAGCTTAGCATGAACTAAACTGATCTCCCTCCAGAATTGGATCCTTCAGTTAAAAACAGTTAATCAGCAGTAAACCTAGGTAGGAGACAGTTTCAACATTTTTTGTAGGGAGGAATTACAATATAACTACACTGAAGAGAGCTAGTGTGTTAGATTTGGCCAGACCTGGGCTCAAACCTGGTTCTACTTCTCCCTGATTGTGAAAGAATTGAGGTGAATTTCTGTATGAGTTTCTTATGCTCATATCTAGGCATCCCCACAGAGCCTCGTGAGCACACAGGGGTGGCTCTGGGAAGGTGGCTGTGTCCTGTGTGTGTGTCAGATATAGATTAGTCCCATGATGGCCTTAGTATACTTCTGGATGTGGAGAATGGGAAAATCCACCCTAGGTGTGGGCAGCATCTTCCAAGAGGTTTATAGCCTGAGTGGAATAAAAAGGGAAAGGAAGGCTCACTGCTTTTTTTCTGCCTGCTCTGCTGTGGACTGTCTCTCTTCTGTGATGCCCCGCTGCCATGCTGCCCTGCCTGGGAGCCAGCTGACTAGGGACTGAAACCTCTACAAACTGTGAGCCGAATAAACCTTTCCTCCTTTCATTGTGAGTGAAAGGTGAGTGTCAGGTATTTTGTCCCAGGATTGAGAAAAGTAATCTAGTTTTCTAGGGTCTGCAAAATGACCGGTTCAAGCAGAAATTTCTAGTCTTAGAGTCCTAAAGGCTAAAAGTCCAAGCTCAAGATTCCTGAGAGCTGTGAGGAAAGATCTGTTCCATGTTGCTTTCCTAGTTTCTAGGGATCAGCTGGCAACACTGGCATTCCTTGGTTTGTAGATGTGTCACCTCGGTTTCTGTCATCATCATCTACATGTGCTGTGTCTCCACATGCTTGCTTTTTCAAGGGACACAAGTCATACTGAGTTAAACACCATCCTAATGACATCATTTTAACTTGGTTACCTCTGTAAAGCCTGCCTTCATGTTCAGGTACTGAGACTAAGGAGTTTAATATGAATTACTGGAGGACATAATTCAATCCACAAGCTATCTTTGAAGGGTAATAAGATGATACAAAATAAGGATGCTGATAATGAGACCCATACTGCAGAGTTGTTGTAATGTTTAAGAGGCAGGCGTGGCGCCACTGGACTAAATCCCCGGCCCTGAAATGTTTAAGATATTATAAGTGAATTTTCCAGGCACAAGATTGCTGTTCAATAAATGCCAATTTCCTTCCACCTGATTGGAGACTTCACTGCAATTTTGAGGCTCCTAGAGAAAAGAAATGTTTCGGGGATATTGTAAAAACCAAAGATGAGTCAGGTATGATGACACATGCCTATAATCCCAGGTATTTGCAAAGGTCTGGCAGGAGGATTGAAAATCAGAGGCCAATCTGGGCAATTAAGAGGACCCTGTCTCAAAATAACATATATAAATAAAAGGTACTAACGATATAGCTCAGTGGCAGAGTGCTCACCATGAATGCACAGGGGCCTCGGGTTCAATGCAAAAGCAAATAAACAATTATCGGAAGATAAACCTTCATGCATCCTTTTTATTCTCTTTGTGTCCAGCTTCTGAAACCCTTTCCCACATTTGGACATTTTTTACTTAATGACTTTAGAGCAAATGGAGCTTGTTACCTACCCTGAGAGCTAAAAATAACAGCTCTCTGGTGGTCACAGATGAGTCCCAGAGTGATTTGGACTCTGTGTAGCCTCCCAACCTCATGTTCTACTCTCTCCATCTCCAGAGATTCCGAGCTACTGATATCCTTTAATAAATTTATCTTCTGATTAAACCACATGCAACTAAGAGCATTGATCTACACGAGGTCCCAAAGATGAAATATTAGGCACCAGAGTGCTCTAATATGGCATGGCCTAAAAAGACACCTTCACACTCAGGTGACGCTCTGCCAGAGAGCAGAACTACTGACCGCTGGTGACAGGGATTGCTGGCAGCTGGAAATGCAGAAGGGTGACTAGGGAGATGGGGAAGAACTGGCCACTCTTACCAAAGAGACACATGGAAGAGTCGTGTCGGTTGGTGCAGGAGAGCTGATGAGAGAACACTTGAGAATGCTTCTTTCTCCAAGCTTGGAGTGAGACGGCGAGTCCATCTCACTCGCTCAGGAGTTGTGGGTGGATGGGGTGGAATAAAAGAAACACCAGCTTTCCTCTCCAAGGGAAAGGACGACTCCTTGTGATGTAGTTCAGAGAAAAAAGATTAGCATCAAATACAACTCCTAGCTTATAAAATACCACTTCCTTCTTTGTTTCTTGAGCTTCTGTAACTGATATTGTTATTTCTTCAAATCCTTGATGACTCTACAAGGACCTGTATAAAGTTTATGGGATGGTTTTGAAGTGAATGTAAATGGCAGAAACCCAGAGTTTGTGTGAGAATAAATAAAATCTAGGACTCCAGGGAGGTCCCACGTGAAGACACAGATTTAGAATTTCTGAAACAACTGAGACCTTTAAAGTCACAAGCTCAGGCCCTTTTGTTTTTACAGACATGTAAATGAAAGCCCAGAAAAATGAATAACCCACAGTTCCAGAGTCCACTTGGGACCTGTGCCTCACTCCTGATATTCTTCATTATGTCACCAGATCTCAGGACCACCCAACCAACTAACAGAACCAAGCAGCCAGCAGAAAACAGGCAAGGGAGCCGGAGTACTGCCCTGGCAGAGGGAGTTTTTATATTGAAGGGAATGGCAGGGAAAGTGCATTTGAGATTTAGTGAGGTGTCTTTGTAAGAAAGCCCTTCCAGGCCTGCTAAGTTCTCCAAAAGGTAAGGACATTCCTCGTTCCAATCTGCTTGCAAAGACCTAAATGAAGGCTGTTATTAAACAAGCACGACCCCACCCTTTCACTAGTGTAAAAAGATAAGTTGCCCAGGTTTTGTCTCTTCTCTGGCTGGCGAAATGCCTGGATCAGCTTTCTTCAGCCTCCTTAGCCCAGGGGAGAAACTCTAAGCCTTCTACCAAGCACTAACGTTCCTGCTTTCTCCGCCCCCTCCTCCTCCTTTGGGATGGCAACTCTAGTAGTGGTGTTAAAGGGGGCCTTTGACTCCGAGTTTCTTGTCTGGTCCCCCTGCTCTCATCTGCACACTTCTGTTCAGAGGCTCCAGCTTGTCATCGGGCATTTCCTGCTGACAGGGGCAGGAGATGAAAGCTCCTGGTACCTGCCAGCATCAACGCTGAGGCTGCCAGGGCCCAGCAGTGAGAGCAGGCGTATGGGTGCCAAGGGTCCTGCTTCCTACAGAACCAGACCCATGTTTGAGTTAATGCTGGTGTGGTCTCACTTTCTAGAATTCAGGCTGGAGGCACTTTAAACAGTAGCTTTTCTTGGCTTCTTTGAAAGTCACTGTGCTCCCTTGACTCTAAAACTCACTTGAGACTCAACCAAAAGGCTTAGACCTTCCAGCTGTGGGACCACCTTGGAGGCAGACACCAGACCGTAC
Source organism: Petromus typicus (assembly GCA_004026965.1). Classification (NCBI taxonomy): domain Eukaryota; kingdom Metazoa; phylum Chordata; class Mammalia; order Rodentia; family Petromuridae; genus Petromus; species Petromus typicus. The sequence goes on from PVIR01007240.1 coordinate 12,606, forward strand.
TTTCTTTTCTTTGTCTTTTAACAAACTGGATTGCTGTTTGGTTTATATCTAGATTTCCCCCGAAAGCCTCAGACACTCACAGGCAGGGCTTTTGAAGGATGACTGGATTGTGACATGAGGCCACCAGAGCTAAATATGACATAAGGAGGAGGAGCCTGGGAAGAAGTTGGTCGCTGGAGGTGTGACCTTCCAGGTGTATCTCCCTCCCCACCTGACCCTTTCTCTCTCTGCTTTTTGGCTGTCATGTGAGCAGCCTTCCTGCTATGAGATCTTTGCATGAGCACTTCCTGCTTTGGAGCTGGCCAAGGAAACATTAAAAACATAAGCCAAGGGCCGGGGAGTTAGCTCAGTGGTTCCGGCGCCTGTCTCGCAAGCGCAAGGACCT
>PVIR01007240.1:22812-62086 GCA_004026965.1 Petromus typicus
AAAAAAAAAAAAAAAAAAAAAAAAAAAAAAAAAAAAAAAAAAAAAAAAAACCCAAACCAAAACAAAATAACAACAAAACACCCCAAACAACAATAACAACAAAAAATGCAAACTCAGCCTCCTTACTTCAAGGTCTGGGACAGGATCTGAGACTGAATTTCTAACAGGCCACCAAACTCCAGATCATTTTTGTGGATAGCAGAGTCATGACTGATGAGAGGAGAGAGTGGATTCAAGAGACAGCTCGAGGACAGAATTGATAGAACTCTCTGAAAGATAGATTTGGTCCTAAGGGAGATGCAGAATCAAGGTCAGAGCCTCAGCTGCTGGTTGGCTAACTGGTAGATGGTGGTGCCATTTCCTGACATAGAGGAGACCAGGGAAGGAACAAGCTTTTTTTGGGGAAAGGATGATACTAGACTCAAGTCTGTCTACTTGTCACTCAAAAGCCAAAACCCAGGACAATTGGTAAGAAGGAAATCAGAGCTGGTCCCCTGAAGATTTGAGGTGGTGGTGGGGATATCAGACCTAAAACAAAACAAAAGAAAACAACAATCTTAAGGATCTCAGCTTCATGAAAGGATTTTTACAGGGAGAGAAAGGAGGTAAAGTTGGCAATTGTCAGGGAGGATACATACTGGGCAATTTTTCATCCTTTTTTTTTTTAGGTTTTTTGAGATAGGGTTTCACTTTGCGGTTCAGGCTGGCCCTGAGCTCAGCCTCAAACTCACATCACAGCAATCCTCCTGCCTCTGCCTCCCAAGTGCTGGGATTACAGGCATGAGCCACCACGCCCAGCGCTGTGGTATGTGGTACTGATTGCTGCTGGGCGTGAGTCTCCACACCCAGTATGGTATGTGGTTACCAAGGATCGAACCCGGGTCCTTGTGCTTGCAAGACAGGCGCTGGAACCACTGAGCTAACTACCCGGCCCCAGTTTTTCATCCTTTAAGGTACATTTTTTTCTCTAGCTGGAAATTGCAACTAAACTTGACCTCCTGGGGCTAGTTAGACAAATATATTTTTCTGCAAGTTAAACCTCACAATACGGTATGTGTTCTGTGTTAGTAGATGCAGGAAGCTAAAATAAGGAGGGATGCTACTTGTTCTGATGTTACCTGAGGGACTCCAGATGTCGTGGGTTCTATCAATCTAAAGAAAGATTATTTAACAATTAGCATCTTAATCATTTAGGTGTGTTTAGGTGCAGCTACAATTCCCAAAGTTTGTTTGTGTGTGTGTATGTGTGTGTGTGTTTACCAAAAAGTCATGGTCAGGCCATGCAAGCACTACACCTTCTCTTCTTTCTAGGCAAGTGTTATTAGGAGGTATTCAGGATACAGATGATCTATTTTCCCAGTTTATGTAGCTGACAACAATATCTGCTCTGTAGACTCAATCTGGCAAGTCTTAAAGGCTTAATAAATAGCCAATTTTGTAAATGAGGTCCAGAAATGACCGGCAAACTCCTTCTATCTCTCACACACTCAACACACATCTCCTTTGATTAGTACCAATGATGATCATAACACTGAAATTAGTTGACTTTAAGCTGCATCTGCTGGTATCATCCAAACTCCTCTGCAGGCAGGAATGAGTGGAGCGCAGCGTTCATGTATTACAGTTTCTAATAAATGACATGTACAGAGTTATTTCTTTGACAAATACTTATTTTATCAAGAAAAAGAAATAATCATTATGCCAAACACTCTGCTAGGTACTTTTACAGATGTTATCTTAACAGTAGCTGCAATAATTATTCTTCATCAGTTCTACTATTCCTGTTTTCAGATAGGAAACCTAGGCTCTCAGAAAGTCAGGAAATAGAAGGCTGAGGGTTGAATCCCAGCAGCCTCAGTGCAAGTGCAAGTTCTTCACCTTGCTCTGTGCACCTCAGTTCAGTCTCTGTGCCAGTGTCGGGCAGGGAGCGTCATCACACATCACTCGGCCCTTGCAGTTTCACTTGCAAGGACTAGGAAGGCAATTGTGCAAACAGACTTGACTCTTGACTTTGCATGTCTCGTTAAATGTACCGGAGCACTGCTAACTTATGAGTGATTGCAGATATTCCTCTGGAGTCACGGTCAGGAATCTGCAGAATCTCCAGAGAAGGTAAGACTTTATGTATGCAAGCAGGGGTTGGCCTTGGAGAGAGAAGAGAATCTTCCAGGCCACAATGTAGGGAATAGTACAACTAATAGTAGCAAGTCAGGAAACAAGGAGGCAGCCTCTGCTAATGATTTTTCTCTCCACTCTTTCTGTCTCTCATCTTCACCACTAAAATTCGAACTTTCTTTTCTAAGCCTGAATTAAATGTACTACACCTGTAGGCTGAACTAAGCATCCTTTTCCAGCTCTCTCCTTCTCTGCAGCCTGTTGTATGAAGTTAGTTGGTTTGTACACTCCGTTCTGTGGGGGTTGGTGTAGATGCCTGAAGTAGAGTCAATGTATTAGTGATTTAAAAGAAAAATCCTGTATTGCTTCCATGTAAAAGTAAAGAGAAACAATCCAAATCAATAGGTTAGAAAAAATCACATTATGAATCCTCTAGCCAGTCACTCAGCAATCCTTGGTAAACTGCCTTCAGTGGTGTGTATACATAAAAGGTAATGTGAAATAGAAAGAAAATGTTGAAAATTAAAAGGGAAAGGAGAGCACAGGGAAATAAAGAAGGGAAAGAAAAAATTTGATGATTAAAAAAAAGAAACAAAACTTATGTATATAGGGGGTGAAGGCTTGTAAGGAGGGCAGAGGGATAGGGAAAAAAAATGAGAAACAAGATGTGTCATGTACAGGTACAAATTCTCATTGTTGAATGTGATCATAATGTATATATAAAACGTACCAGTAAAATTCATCCAAAAAAAAAAGAAAAAAAGAGTGAAGTGGCCTCCACCTACATCTCTGTCGGAGCCTGGAGGAAGCTGGAAAAAGGAAGAGAAGACAACCTGCCTTCTTTTTAAAGATACACATGGAATTTCTCCCATCAAATCTATGGGCATTCCATTATCAGAGCCTACTTATGTGGCCAAATCAAGCGAAAGAGAGCATAGAAAAGGTAGATTTCATCTAGTTAACTGTCTGAAGCTAAAATTTTTATTACCAGAGAGGGAGAGAGAACACATGGGTGTGTGGGTTGGGCCAAGAACAATAGTATCTGCCGTAGTTGTATATGGCATTGACGGACTGTTTGTAGTAGTAGGGAATAAAGCCAGGGCCTCACACATTCTAGACAAGGAAGACCTGTATCCTGTTCTGCACAGCTACATCATCTGCCTCTTTTTTTTTTTTTTTTAAGATAGTAGTCCTGACTACCCTGGAACTCACCGTGTAGCTCAGGCTAGCCTCCAGCTTGTGATCTTTCTGCCTAAACCTCATGAGTGCTGGAGTTATAAGTGTATGCTATCATACCTTCACCTGGCCCCTTTTTAAATTTTTGAGACATGGTTTCATGAAATGGCCACGTCTGGCCTTGACTTGCAGTCTTCTTGCCTCAGCCTCCTCAGGAGCTGGTATTACAGGCATGCACTACCACATCCAGCTTTGTGTGGTATTTATTAAGGATACTTTTATCTCAGCTTTCTCATTTATAAAATAGGAATACTAATATCTACCTAATGGATTGGTTACGAGTAGTGAAGGAGATAACATTTGTGATAATACCTAGCATGGTGTCTGGCATTTAAAATATTGTTCATAAATGGTAGGGTCCTTTCTCTCTTTTCTTATATCACCTGTGTAGATGTCTGGATGGTTCCATATGATATGCCAGACATGTTTTTTTCTTTCAGGCATGCACTTATTTTTGAGTCACAGTTGACTTCTGTGTCTCCACATTCCATATCCTTAGATTCAACTGACAGCACTGAAAATATTCAGAAACAAATTGTAGCTGTACTAAATACCTATATACTTTTTATTGACATTATTCCTTAAACAATATAGTGTTTTTAAAGATATACATGGAATTTCTGTCAACTATGTGCCTACGACTGTCACTGAATTAGGTGTTATCAATAATCTGGAGATGATCTAAAGTACACGGAAGGATATGTGTATGGGGTATATCATTTTATATAAAAGGCTTGAGTCTCCACAGATTTTGGTACCCAGGCAGGGTACCAACGTGCTACTTTACTTGCAACTGTCAAATCAGGTGTTCTTGTACAACCTTGACCTACTGGCCTGTCCTATACCTGGTGGTTCAATCAGCAGTCACTGCATGAATGCATGGGTGGGAACAAAAGCTTTTTCACTTTCATTATGCCACTAACTTATCTTTTTTTTAAATTTTAAATTTGATTTCATTAGTACTTTTATATACACATTATGATCTAAATGAACATTGAGAATTTGTATCAGAATGTGACACATGATGTACTTCTCATTTTTTCCCATTCACTTACCTTATCTTTATGGAATGGGATTTATTGATTATACTGACTCAAGAGCATTAAGTAAATCAGCATTTTCCAAGTTAACAAAAAGTTGGTGCAGCCCAAGACATAGACATCCTCATTCCTGTGTTCTGGTGATGCACAGGGCCTAGATGACTTTCTTTGTGCCCAAGACATATGTTGCACCACTACCATCCTTTCCCTCTCTGCTCAGACTGTCTTTTATAGGGAGGATACACTCTCCTCTTCACAACTCCAGACTCATTTCTGACCAGAAACGCAAACATCTGGGGTGGGGGACAACACACTCTTGAAGGTCAGCCTTAATTGTCATCTCCAGAAGTTTTCCTTCCATCCCAACACATTTCTGTCATTTGGTTTGGGTGTGGAGGTAGAAACATCCATTCACCTTGCAAAACTGGATTACATTTTGATGATGCCAGGCCAGCTGGGCCCCAAGAGATGTGTTACCATGGCAGACAGAAAGGTCACTTTGTGGCTACCTGCTTGACCTGAGCTCATGCTGAAGGTGACCAGCACCTTGGAAATCGGAGGCCCACAAACCCACCCGGAATGCTGGTGCGTCCCATTTGCTCTGGTAAGGGAGAGGTTCAAGTTTGGCTAGGACAAGTGCACCACATGCCTATTTCCTGAGCCTGATGGTTGAGGCTTGACTCCCTTCCAACTCAGAGATCCTTAGGGGCTTGAGCACACTCGCGCCCATATGTTGAGCCTAGTTAGGGGCCTTCTTGACACCCCCATCCTTTTTGTCTCTCACCCATGGCCTCACCTCCCTCCAGCCCTGCTCATGCCATGTAAGCCCCCTGCTCACAGAATTTCCTTATTAGGCAAGACCCTAGGTTAAACCAACAGACCCTCACCCCTTCTCAGCCCTCACCACACCCTCTGACTACTTGCTATAAAAACACACTAAGCCTAAATAAAGCTAGAAGAGTTCCAGAAACCTTCTCCAGGGTCTGCGTCATGACTCTGCACCTCACCCACCCTGACCAGGAACCCCATTACACTTCACAAAAGCAACACTCCAGCCTCTGGGACCCGGCTGGGGTTGGGGTTGCCAGTGGCTTTTGCATCCATGTATCCATGCCTGGCATTTCCCTGCTCTTGGCTCTCCTGGGGCTGGGCTGCTTTCAGCAGATGCCACCCCTCCCTCTGCCAATCCAGGGGGGGCCCTGGCCTCTATGATAGCAAATCCATTGCACCACTTAGGTTTAATTAGAGCACAATGACAGATAATTAGTTTACACATCAAAGCTCTGAGACAACTCAACAAATTGGCCCCATCCCAAAGCCCAGCACAGGAGCTGGTCTTGAACTCAGAGGCTCTGCCGGCTGGGTGGGGCAGCCATCGATGAACGCTCGCTTGGTAGCCCCATGCCAGGCGTGGAGGGAGTTCTGCTTCCTTAGTGAAGAAGTGGATGTCAACTGTTTCCAATCCTAACTGTGCCCCCGTGTCTCTCTCACTTTGGCTTTTCCTCTTCCACACCCTCCCTGGGCTGCTGCCTAAAGTTCAGACGTTGCCGACTCTCAATTATTTGTGGCTGGATTGTACAGTCCAAGCTCTTTGCTAATGCTCTATTTTTTTTGTACCTTGCTTCCTTCCAAGTGAGAGTTTGACTGTTCGTTAAGACATCTACAAGGGAAAGAGACAGAAAGGCAAATAAGTTAATCATCAAACCAGTTCCCTTGACCACTATCTGATGATTTTTGTTTGAGGTTTAATGGGGAAAGAGATACCAACTGTAGGTAGCAATGAGGTGAATGAATTATTTCTGAGTCTCTTTTATACACACTCTCCTTCCTTATAAATGACCAAGAAGTAACTAAACACACAGAAGCATTGTACTTTACACTATCTTTGCCTTTTCTTACATATTTCAAATCCCTTATTGTTATGCTGGGACCCAGAGAGGCTACTCATGTGTTGGGAGACAAACCTAATTAGATTCTTTGGGCTAAAAGACTAGTCTGTTTATATTAATGATCAATTAATTAATTAATTCAAAACAAAACAACTCCTTCCCCCCAGACTAAAAGTCCACCTAAGTGAACCAAATTGATTTTCTGACTTGGTCTCCACACATCCCAGTCAAAGTAATTGATGCATTCGGCTCCAAAGTCAAAGTCAGTGGGACAGGGAAGACTTGGATCTAGGATTTTCTTATAACGCTGTGATGAGACTATAGAAGCAACAGTGTGATGGCTACATAATAATCTTGCGGACCACAAAGGCCGCAGGCTTTCCCCGGATGGAGGCGCAGTGCATTGTGGGATTGCATTTCTCTGGCTCTGGGCCTGGGAGTGAGCGGGAAACAGCTTTGCCACTGTAATGCGGGCAGACAGATGAATGATGCCTGCCTCTAGTTCAGGACAGTGGGCCGGAGTTGAGCAGGGTTAGACAACTGGCTGTAAGCGAAGTACTTCTCCAGGAGGATGACGATGTATTATTAGCATAAACCAGGAGCCTATTGATCTGGCTGATTAGAAAGTCTTCCAAGGCACTGGGGTAATTAGCACAATTTACAGAGTAGCAGTTATTAGCTTCATTGCTTAATTAACAATGTAAATATCTTTCTAAATGACATTTTATAATCTCGATCAGACCCTCTAGCGTTTGCCCCTTCGCCACTGACTCCTTCCCGGATGTACAGATAGTTGCCTTTTTTCCAGGCGTAACATCTCATTTCTGCACCACATTCGATGAAACCATTGTACGTGCCCCATATCTCCTCTTTTGTGTCTTTCCCGGGGTCTGCTCTGCCTTCCTCTCACCAGCCCAAAATATACGGTCTGCCGATTGAATTGCCAATTAAAAGTACTTAATTAGACATGAAAGGGGAGTTCTGTCATGTTCTGGATTCTGAACTATTTTTTATTTGTGTGCTTAGCAGGATAAGTCATCTTAAATTAGCATCACATTTTTTCCTCTGAAGAGCATGTGAGAAATGAGGCTATTACGAGGCGAGTTTTAACACAATATTTGTGTACACTCGTCATGGGTGCAAAGAATCATCCCAAACGCATATGTTGCATTGGCAAACAGGGTTATTCTTCATGTTTAGTTTATTTCTTTATCATTTCTTGGTGAATTAATGGCTTCCATAGGATATTTGGCCTGCTTAATCAAACATATGTGCAGGGCACTGATTGTTTTATTTTTCACTTTAAATTTACCTATGATTTAAAGTATCCGAGCCACATTAAAAGATTATTGTTTGCAGTTCTGAATGGCGCACCCACAAAGCTTCCCTGAAAGTGGGAATCTCAGAGGCTTGTACCCCCACAGGAAAGCATCCCCCAAATCTTCTTGTTGCTAGAGTCCCAATGGTTTCACTTGGTGGATTATTCACTCCTGCCCTTTTTTTCTTCCCACTCACCGCACGATGGTCAATGCAGCTCCACATCTGTGAAGTGCAGAGGGAAGTAAAAAGAAAGGAAAGGAACTTAGCATAAACCACTGCATATTACACTGGTAATGATATGGAAGACAAAATGAATTTTGTAGGAATTTTCTGTGGGACTTAATTAACCACTGTGCCCTTATTCCCCATTATCACTGATTTGTGGGGTAAGTGCCAATTATATGTGTCATAAGTATACTCCTTTTTGCTGAAGACAAGAGATCTTATGTGTGATGCAAATAAGGGCTCTCAGAATGCTAATTCTGTAATGAGCCAATGCATTCTTCAAGGAGTTTATAGCGGAGTGGGGGATAAAACATGTGCATAAATAATTATAATGCAAAATAGGAAACTGGTGTGTCATGAGGCAGTACAGAAAGAATTATGGCCAAAAAAGAGAGTGGGAAAATAAATTCTAGTTGAAAGATGTGGAAAGACCTGCTTGAAGGTTGGGGAAAATTGGCATAGAAGTAAGGTGAGAGTCTCAGGTGAGGTTTCCAGATGAGATGAGTATTGAGAAAACACAGGGAAGCTGACAGCAAGGAAGGTGATGAGGGTAGGAGGTGTTTATTGTTCGGTGAGGAATGGGAGGGAGGAAAATTCTGCAGGTCAGGCTGCGAAGGTTGATCAGGGTTCTGCCATCATCTCCCAGGTGTGTGAGTTCGAGGCCAGCCCGGGCTACTGAGGAGGAGCTGTCACAACAACTGAACAACCACAGTCAAAACTTCCTTATGGACCCTGAGATATGAGTTTCATATGATTTCATATGTCACACAATCTTCTGTCTTTCTGTGGTAGAGTAGGCAGAGTCAGGATGCTGTAACTGTCTCTGGCCTTTGAGTTTTTTTTAAATCTTTTTGAGACAGGGTCTCGCTTTGTAGTTCAGGCTGGCCATGAGCTCACTGTGTAGCTCAGGCCAGCCTTGAACTCATAGCAATCCTCCTGCCTCTGCCTCCTGAGTTCTGGGATTACAGGTGTGAGTCACCATGCTTGTCATTGTGGTATGTGATTACTGGGGATCAAAATTGGGACCTTGCACTTGCGAGACAGATGCCGGAACCCCTGAACCAAATCCCTGATCCCTCTAAGTTTTCTTTACCTCTGTTCATTTCCTCGTAACCACAGACAGCCAGGTGCTGACCATGTGGATCCAGGTGGCCACAGAGTCAGGGACTCAGGGGCTCCCACCTCACTTGTGGCTGTGGTTCCATTGCTGAGAGAGGAGTGGTTCCTGGCTTCAGCACCCCCAGCAGACAAGTGGGGGCTATGTGCTTAAAACTACCTGTAATTAAATAGAAATACGTTGGCAACTGCTTGGGGTACATGTGGTCCAGACTCTCCTTTGGTGAAGCCCAACTCTTTGATACCCTGGATCCTGATGTCCCTAAACCATCTTCTCTGGGCTGAATTAGCTATTTTTGAACATCAGCAAGCTAAAAATAACCCCCATCCATCTCCTGGATACAGTTCTGTAGTTTCCAGCGAGGGAGTTTCACTCCCCTCACCCTCCCTGCCCCATCACTGCCCTGGAGAAGGAGGAATGAGAGTGGTGTGGCTGTGGCTGCGGCCCTGGCTGACCCTTCTGGAGGTAACGCAGGGGTCCGGAAGGCCCGCTGTCCTGAAGCTCAGTGTTAAGCGAGCTTTGCCTTGTGAGCCAAATCAGAGCAGTTCATCTCTCTCGATTCTAGACACTTCTGACATAACAAAGAATTTCTAAAAATATCAAATAAAAGGTATTTTAAACAACTTCGGAATGGCATGTTTATGCCTGAATAAAATTTATTTCATTGAGATACTTTCCATCTTCTCTGGTTTCTCTTCTTTTGTGGAGAAAATTTTTATTTTTATTTTAAAATGTTTTTTGTGGTACCAGGGGTTGAATGAGGGTCCTTGTGCTTCCAATGCAGGTGTGGTACGACTTGAGCTAAATTCCCAGCCCAGATATATCTATCTATATATCTATATATATCTATATCTATATATCTATATATCTATATCTATATATAGATATAGATATAGATATAGATATAGATATATTAGTGTTTTTGAGACAGGGTCTCCTTTTATAGTTCAGCCTGGCCCTGAACTCACTATGTAGCCCAGCTAGCCTGGAACTCACAGCAATCCTCCTGCCTCTGCCTCCTGAGTGTTGGGATTACAGGTGTGAGCCACCATGCTCAGAATTCCCTCAATTTTTAAAAATAAGAGCTAACAGGGAACAATGACTAGCAGAAAATGGTCCCTAGGTGGCTAACTTACTGTGCAATGTTTCCTTGAACAGACATGACAGCAGGTGGCCTGATTCTTTTGCGAAGTCCGGGAAGCTGAGGACAGAAAAAGAACTATTACCTACGACAACATGGAAGCCACTGAGAAGCTTGTGGACCATAGAGAGGCCGGAAGCCAGCTAAGTGTCTTGGCTGAAGGGAAGATGGAATGATAAGCAAGGAGGAGAGACTGCCTGGGTACACTGCTTCCCTGACAGCTGCTAGACACTGAGGTCTCAGTGTAAATGTTTCTCTTTAGAGCAGCCATTGCGTAATGACCACATGACTACATTTTGTTTCTCCACGGAGTACTTATTTTTCACCTGCTCTGATCTGCTTTTCTTCTTTTTACCTTCCTTCCTTTTCCTTCTCCATCCTCTTCTCTCTCTGCCTGTGTCTTCCTTTCACCTCGCCCCTTCTCCATCTCAGTCTCTCTTTCTTTGTGTCCTCTAGGACATTGTCCATGGACAGTGATCATATATGTTTATTTTTTCCATCCACTCGCAGCCTAGAAGACTACCTGGTACATGCTCTATAAACACTCATTGGAGGATTGATAAGGCTTTGGGTAGGACGAAGTGTGGAGAAGATCTATCTGGGAGCGAATATGGAACAAAGAGTGGGTGTCTGGTTTTTTGTTTGTTTTGTTCACTCACCTTTGAATAGGATCTCTTCGCCAGGGCTGGTCAAACTTGAATGTGCCTAGGCACCACCTGAGGATCTTGTTAAAATGTGGGTTCTTACTCTGCAGGTCCAGCTGGGAGATGGTGTGTTTCCAACAGCTTTCAGACGAGGCTCAGGCTGCCGGCCCATGAATGACATTTTGAGTACAACGGTCCTAAATCACTGTGGCCCTGTATGTTACTTAGTGTGGACAGGTGACAAAGTGGGTAACAGTGAGGGAGAGAGGCGATTACTGTGGGAGCTGGGATGTTAGGAACACAGAGGGGACAAAATCAAGAGAACTAGCAGGAGGATGAATTTTTCAAAGGCAGAAGTAAACTTCCCTCCACGTATCAGGGAAGGGGAGAGGAGGAAGGCCTTGTTTCATAATGTTTAGCTTTTTAGTGAGGTCATCAGCCGGGGCTGGGAAGTTCTGAGAGTCATTTGTTTCCTGTGGAGTATCCAATGTGACTTTGAGATTTGGGCCATAAACTTAGGATAATTCCCAACTGCTCTGCTGTGTAATTTCTGCAATACTAGTCTGCTAGGGTGCAGGTAAGAGTTGGATGACAGATTCAGCAAGACTTGGTGAGTATGAGAGTTTCAGGAAGAGTGAACTTTGTGTGGCACAGACACTGGGCAAGACACAGCTATTCCACCCCCGCCCCCAAGGGGTTTCTGTGTGGGAGATACAGATAGGTCTGGTATGCTCCCACAGATGCATGTTTTTGCACATGCGCACATGCGTGCATATATTGTACGTAACTAGGAGCACTGTTGGATCCCACACAGGGGGCCTCGAGCTGGATCACTGTGCTCTTTCTGGCAGATTTGCAGTGCCAGTGGCTGCATCTTTTTGCTTGAAAGAAGTACCAGGGAGGGCCAGAGATTTAGCTCAGTGGTTCCGGCACCTGTTTGCAAGTGCAAGGACCGGGTTCGGTCCCCGGTTAACCACATACAATACTGGCTGTGGAGACTCACACCCAGCAGCAATCAGTACCACATACCACAGTGCCAGGCATGGTGGCTCATGCCTGTAATCCCAGCACTCAGGAGGCAGAGGCAGGAGGATTGCTGTGATGTGAGCTTGAGGCTGAGCTCAGGGCCAGCCTGAACTACAAAGTGAGACCCTGTCTCAGAAAAAAAAAAAAAAAAAGAAGGGGGCTGGGGAGTTAGCTCAGTGGTTCCAGCGCCTGTTTGGCAAGCACAAGGACCCGGGTTCAATCCCTGGTGACCACATACCATACTGGGTGTGCCCAGCAGCAAACAGTACCACATACCACAGTGCTGGGCGTGGTGGCTCACGCCTGTAATCCCAGCACCCAGGAGGCAGAGGCAGGAGGATCGCTGTGATGTGAGTTTGAGGCTGAGCTCAGGGCCAGCCTGAACCACAAAGCGAGACCCTGTCTCAAAAAAAGTCTAAAAAAAAAAAAGAAGAAGTACAAGGGAGTTAGCATCTGAGACCAGGATTCTACCAGTACTAAGAGGAACTAGTGTAGGGATGTCCTGAGGTGAGAAGGGATATAATGGAGGTGTGTGTTCCACATGGGCTCTGCAACAAGATGTTAGATGCATCATGTACAGACACAGAGTCTCAATGATGAAGGAGATCATAATGTCTACCTAAAATGGACCAATAAATTCAATAAAGGAAAAAAAGAAACAAAACTAGATGCTGCTCCTTGCTCCCACACAGCAGGTGACCTGCTCCATAGCACTTTCTTTCCAGGCCTCTTTCCTTTCCCCACTCACCTTTCTACTCAAAACTGCTTGCTCTCAAATCCTTGTTTGAGGCTCTTCTATGGGAACCCTAACAGGAGTGTGTATAATTAGACTTGGGACACATCCGTGTGGAAAGGCAGGTCTCTGCCCCAGGGCGGTGTGGCAATGGGGCAGTCAGGGAAACTGAGGAGTCCTGTGAGTTGAGCTCTAAAGGAGGAACAATTTGGAAGGGACGTGGTGCAGCTGCGGGTCTGAAAGCCACTACGGCTCAGCAGAGGAGCAGAAGCACGGAGTGAAGCTTCCATAGCCAGACCCTGCAGGAAAGAGTTTGGCCTGATGTCTTCAGAGAACAGCCATTGCAGAGCCCACTGTGGGACAATGACAAGATTAGACCTGCCCCTAACAATAAGCAAAGGACGGGAGAGCCCAGGCGGGACGGATGGAGCTCAGTGGCCTCTGTAATGGTCCGGATCCTTGCGTGGAACTTTGGGTGTGGAGGAGGAGTCTCAGCAAACGTTTGCTGGAGTGCAGGGTAACTACTAACTGTGTATTTGATTGACCAGAACAGCCTATTTTCTGGGCAAGGCAAATAATGGTTCCTCTCCATTAACGTTGCTTTTTGCCCCTGGGATGCTTCACTTAGCTTTATTCGCCCTTTCTCTTTGAGATAGCATCAGTTGGACAACTGCACTCTCTTCCTCATCCCTCTCCGTTCTCTATCTTTTCCTGCCCCTCCTCCCTCCCCTTTCTTTGCTCCTACTTTCCCTCCTTTTGCTCCTTGTCTTCTTCTTCCCACCTTCTTCCTTCTACACACCTCTCTTTTCCTCTTCCTCCAAATAATCTGGCTTAGTAAAGTTCCTTCCTTCCTACAGTCCCCATTTCTATCAATGGTGACATTTAATTCTTATCTATGGCTATCTTAAGACTGCAGATTGCACTAGTGGAAACAAGATAATTTTAAAGTGGATCTTTAGTCAAACACCATCAAAATGTAAAAAAGAAAAAAGGTTCCTAAGCCCGTTGACATCTTTGGTAATAGTGCTGCATGAACATCTAACATGCAGTTATTCATTTTATGGGAAAAAATTCCATCCCAAAGGCTATTTACACAAAAAATTGTGAATATGAGTGCATACAGTTTACATTTTAAATCATAATGCATTGAAGATATTTTTAAGAGATGAAAAAGTAGAGACCCACATTCAGAGATAACATGAATCTGATCTCCAATGAGAGGTCTCATGGGTGGCCACAGTCAGTAAACTTCTACAGTGCACACACCCAGCACAGTAGAGTGACATGAATCAGTTAGGAAAGTTAGATTTATGTCACTGTAGAAAGCAGAGCAAGACAAGACCAGGAAGGCTAAAATCCAGCCTGTAAATTATTCTCTAAGAGTATTGTAAAGAGGCACAATTGTACCCTTCTCCCTCTTATACTCCTTTTTATAAAAATCTTGAAATCCTTGCTCATCCCCTTCCTCCACCCAGCAATTACAGAAGAAAAGACATTAGATGTCTGAGATTTCACATAACCTTTTACACCCAATATTTTCGTTGTCTTAACAAACAGATCCTGAGTAGTCCCGAAGGTTATGTTTTGGAAATGCTGGGGTGGTGAAGATCTGCTCATCAGGTTTTCCATTTTGGCCCTGGTGTCCTCCCCTGCCACATTCACCCATCACCCTGTGCCCCTCACCCCGTGTTCTGGCAGGATCGGAGGCATGCAAATTGCAAACTGGTAAATAGCAACTTTGCATATTTTGAATAGAAGAGAACAACGTGGTACCACTCTGTCTGTTCTCAGGGAAATTTGAGTTAAGGGTGAGAGGGAGCAAGGGCTGATCAAAGGTCCTAAGTATTTTCTTCAAAGTGTTTATTATGCTTATTAAATCTATTGTATACTGATGAATTAATTTGAATTATTTACACAGTCAACCTTTAAGACAATAACCCGATTTAATCAGAGCATGCAAATGTATCATTTCTTTTTGAAATCTAAAAACAAGGTTTAGTGGAAAGTATCCAGAATTGTATCATTCCCTATGGACACTGGTTACAAACCTGCCTGTCTCAAGCTAACTGACATAGTGTTAGAAAGGAAGAGAATATGATGGCGTATTTATTAGGTAGGTTAATAAACTTCTGGTGAAAACATCCTCCCCGGACAGCCAATTCTTGGATGACAAATTTCTTAAGCAAAAGGTCTATTTATCTGTTAATATCCGGCAGTGTCTGACATGGAGGTGTTCGTCTGTTAAAAATTTCAATGTAGGGGGCTGGGGATATAGCTCAGTGGTTCCAGTGCCTGTCTTGCTAGTGCAAGGACCTGGGTTCAGTCCCCGTAACCACATACCATACTGGGCATGGAGACTCATGCCCAGCAGCAATCAGTACCACATACCACAGTGCCGGGCGTGGTGGCTCACGCCTGTAACCCCAGCACTCGGGAGGCAGAGGCAGGAGGATTGCTGTGATGTGAGTTTGAGGCTGAGCTCAGGGCCAGCCTGAACTACAAAGCGAGACCCTGTCTCAAAAAACCTAAAAAAAAAAAAATAATAATAATAATAAAATTTCAATGTAAATAGAAAAGGGTCTGGTGGGAATGATTGGTTTTCATTACATAATGGGGCCGGTGTCATTTTAATGAAAACACAGGTAAAGAATTCTTTAGTTTTGCTGTGAGAACTTCAGGTTTCTGTCAGGTGAAAAGTGACACACATGATTCATTTACTCTTCAGTCCAAGTTTCCAGTGGGCCTTGGAAAATGGTGTGGACATTGCTGTCTACAACTCTCACCTGGGGCTTTTTAATTGTTCATCGCATTTGGATATTCATAGGAAATTTGTGGGAAAGGTGAAATCCTGTGTGCTTCTAAAAAGAGAAGATGCGCAAATGATTCTGAAGGTGGAGGCTTTTGGCGGCAAAGTGAACAGCTTGCATCTTGAATATTTTATGAGATCTAGGTATTAGAATGATGCTTCTGAAGCAGGATGATGCAGTGATCTGGGAACAAAAGAGAGATAGGGTTATGGAACAGATTGTGAAAACACTTAAAAATATTAAGTGACGCTAAGACCGAATACGGGAGTGGATGATGTTACTGCAGGCTCTTCCTAATAGGGCTCTAAAAGCAGCATGATTTATTGATTGGATCTGCACTAATGATGTGCCCTTGATTATGCATGTGTAAATAAAGGGCCTGATTTATGAGGGTACAATAGGATCTTTCAGATATATTTGGTCCATGTCTACATATTGAAAATAAATGGAGGCAATTATCTGAATATTTCAGAGAAGAGACCCCCCCCCTTTCTCCAACACGTTGATTTAGAGATACGTGGTTTACTGTGTTAGGTGAAGAGATAAACCAAAAAGAAGAAAGAAATTCTAAAAAGAGGAGAAGGGGAAGGGTAAGTCTAAAAGCACAGTTCTTTTGAGAAATATGCCCTGTTTCTCTCAGCCGGAGAAAAATAGATTCCCAGGTGCTACCAGCGAGAAATCTTTAACTTAAAAAAGAAAAAAGACATTATAAGAAATTGTCTTGTTAAAGCAAGTACACATGGAGACTGTGTAAGGAAATCAGCCTTTTCATTGCAAATAGGTTTAAAAGCTCTAGAAAAGACAGACATGAACAGAAGCAATATTATCTACTGACAACCTAACTCTCTTTCAGACATCAGCCCCGAGAAATTCAGCAGCCTCATTGAACAGGGCGTTTGTCTCATGATAAAGACTCATCTTTATTTCTTTCAAGGATATAAAACTTGTATTTAAATCAATTCAGAGAAGCACTTTGACTTTAAACATCAGCGAGTAGGGAGAGCCTATTAAATGAAACAGCATTATTTCATTTTCAAAGAGTGATACCGGCAGTAGCTCGGAGTTTAAATTCTGTATTCTTTTCCTCAATTATAATTATAGATAGGTCTGAAAGGAAGCATGCCTATTACTGTCATATTTATTCTTTTGACAGGTGTTATGGAACTGTAGTTTGATGAAATGACTCAAAAACGCAGATTTCCATCCAAAGATAATTCCTGTCATTAGCACGAGAGGTTTAGGAGCAGTCCTCTAGCGAGCTTTTTCACAGATCTTGAACATCTTAATATTTCAACAATATCCATACTCAGAAGTAAGAAGAAGAGCTTGTTTTTAGGGCTCATGTTTGGTAGCAATAGCTGGGTGGGGTCAGACCAGGGAGTCCGAGCCCGGCAGGACCCCGAGTCCCGCGCACAGCCGGCAGAGGGCGCTCGGCACGCAGTAGCCTGGCGGAGGCGGCACCGCGCTGGGTGCCGTGGCGCAAGCGCACTATTCCCGCGTCCGGGTTAGGCGTCCCCGGTGGAGGTGGGTGAGCCGCGCGGTGCAGGCCGAGGGCGGAGGGTGGCTGGTGCGGCATCTGGCACGAGCTGGGGACGTGGAGGCGCCGGAGACTTTGGGCCTGTGGAAGGCCTAGGGGCGACCCTCGTGAACCATTTTCTCTGGCCACTTGGAGATCCGGGCGCGCTCGCCGCAGGCCTCTCCGGGGGCGGCGCGGCAGGGAGGCCCACGGCCGGGGCTGGGACTGGGGCCAGATCTCCAGCCCAACGCCCACTGCCTGGTGCGGCCTCAGTTTCCTTTTAACCGGGTTGAAAGTCCCCTTTGCGGGCGCACCACGTTTCCCGCAGCAGTCTGAAAGTTCGGATTGAATCCTTCTCCTGTACGGGCAGGTCCCTCCGTGACTGTGTGCCTGAAACCCGCCAGCTCTTAGGATCCATTCTTTTTATATTACTGCTTAAAGTTTTTATTTAAGGTGTAAATTATACAAAGTACAGTTCACCCATTTAAAGTCCATCCATTCACTGGCTGTTAGAATGTGTGCAAAGTACTATGTCACCGTAATCAATTTTAAACATTTTCATCGCCCCCCCACCAAAACCACCGCCTTTAGCTACTGCCGCATCTGCCAGTCCCCCGAGCCCTTGCGTTCACTTGCTCTACTTGCTGACTGTGTACACGTGCCTCTTCTGCACGGCGTTTATAAATGGAATCATACCCTGTACAGCGCCTTCTTTCATGAAGCGTATTTTCCAGCTTCATCCAGGCGGCGCCAGTGTCATTACTTCAGGGTTTTTTGATTGTTGTTTTATGTTTTTGCAGAATAAGGTTCCATCTCGTTGGCCATCAGGTGACGGCCCGTAAGACTCACTGAAACTGCTGGACCTCTGGATCTGAGGCCTGGGTAGAGAACTCTGCAGAGGTTCTGAAAGAGAGAAGTTTTAGGAAGTGGCCCTGAGAGGGACAAGGGGCTGGACTGGGGAGAGGGAGGCTGATTAGGAGGTGTGGAGGTAGTTCCAGCCGAGTGGGGAACAGAGCTGGGACGGGAAGTGAAGGCGGTGGAGACGCGGGTGCTGAGCCTTGAGGACTTGACCCTGTGGGAAAAGGTCCAGAGGACCGGGATTGCTCCCCATTTCTAGGTCGGGGAATATATACTTGCAGGATGGGACCTGGGGTTGGTAGAAGCTAGGAGCAAAACCATTGCTATTTTTCAACTTTCCCCATCAAGAAGAGTAATTGCATATTTAAAAAATGGCTTGTGCAAGCTTAATTTAGCTTTTTATCAGTGCTCAATAGGACATAATTTCTGGTTATTTTCTGCAATTCCATTCTTCCTTTCCCTTTTTAATATATGACTTTTTCCTACTTATTTTTAGGTGCCTTGTACTGGGACACAGGTTAGAGAAAAGGACAGTGAGGTCACATGGGACTGCAGGCCTCTTTTTTTCTTTTCTTTCTTTCTTCTTAATTTTCTATTATTTTGTCATATATTCCTTGGGATTTTGTAACTGTGTTTTAGCATTTCTGTAATTGCCCATTTTCTGTACGCGTGTAGTTGACATCAGTCTGCCTTTTCCTCCTATCTATATGCAGGGGGACACTGGATGGTGTCCTTGTGTTTCTGAAAAACTGCAATGAGGTTTTGTGGAGAAGATTGAGAAGTGTTGGATAAAATAGTCCAGGTGACTTTGTGTAAAAGTGGATAAGCCTCGACCTGGACGAGCCCTGGAGGGTTCTTTGTGGGTCCTTAGCCCTGATCTGCTCAGCCCTTTTATGGATGGCTCAGATAGACAGAGCGGGTAGGATTGATGCAGGAGGGAAGTAATAAAACTCCCAACCTGCTGGATGTCAGGTGCTGAATTCGTATTCCTCAGAATCAAAGAATTCTGAAGAACAATGGAGGTTAAGAGTAGGAAAAATTTATTGGGAGGGATAGATAGCTTCTGAGAGACAGGAGGGTCCCTGAAAGTGGGTTGCCGAGGAGCCCACTTCTCAAAGGTAATTTTATAGAGCAAAATCACAAGGTGGGCACAATGTGGGTCAAAGCTATGATGAACAAGATTACAAGCAAGCTGCCCAGGTGATATGGATGCAGTGGCAAAGGACAAACACCTTTATAGGAAGGGATGGGGGGGTTGTACTGATCACCCACTGGGAGAATGATTTCCATCTAGACTTTATTGGACTAGGTGGCACCAGTTGTCCTATCCCCTGAGGAGGTACTTAGGTCTGGTAATTCTGTCTTTGTCTGGAAGCCCGGCCTCCAACAGATGCGCCTCGGGACACAGTTGTAATGTGTTCTCATCTTCTGCACTGACACCCCGAGGAGTCTGACTGCCCGTGGTATTTTTATCTCATTTATCCATCTAAAATAGTGAAACAAGGAAGAGCTTGGAGTTTGATTCCTCACCTTGCTGTGAGCTATGTGGCCTTGGGCAAGTTACTTCACTTCTCAGAGCCTCAGATTCGGCACCTGTAAAATGAGGCCAAAGACGTCTACCCTATAATAATGTGAGGATTAAATGAGATGACACGAAGGCACTCATACTTGTCACATACTGATGGTCCCTCCCCGAGTGGTAGGTACTGTCACATCCCATCAGCTTGGCAGAAGGCCCGGGTAGGAGAGCCTGGCGTATCTGATGTGCACCTGTGGTCCTGGGGCTGAGTCCGGCTGCACACAAGGTGCTCTGGATGGTGTGGCCTGGGTGGCCGATAGGGTTAATCTCTGTGCTCAAACTGGGCGTGTGATTGTTTCTGTCTTTCTGTTATGTAGTATTTAGCTGAGTAACATAGTCTGGCACCATCAGTGATGATTTCAGACTCTAGGCTGAACTAACAAAGTACAATATGGGGAAAGAGACTTAAAGTTCATGGGGGGAAAAAAAGGGCCTTCGAAATGAATGCGAAGGCCGAGTGAGGCCCCCACAGAGAATGCAGTCTGAGCTGCATTCCTTGAATTCCCAGGTCCTTGGAGGTGATGGTGCCACTGTGCAGCCAACTGGCCAGAACATGAGCAAACTGTTGTTTTCACCCTGGCAGTGCATTTGAGAGGGATGTTGGTAACGGGAGTGTGTCCAGGGGAGAATAGGTGGGGAGGGGAAGCTTTGGGAGAGGCCGTCCTCCGCTGGATGGTTATGTTGGACCTGGGGCTGCCATAGTTGACTTTGGATAAGGAGAACCTGGACTTGGGGGGCCAGGTGAGGGAAGATATTAGCTGCACGGGCAGAGTTTAGACTGAGGAATACAGTTTCACAGCAGCAGATTTGAGCTCAAAACCTGAGGGACTTCCCAGCAGCTTGAGCAAAAGGAAACTGGCGTGCCTGTGAGTTCCCCGCTGCGAGGGGAGGGCGCTGAGGGAGGAAAGCGGATGGCTTCCTGCTAGGGATGTTTCTATACTCGCTTTTTGTTATGAAAAGTTTGAAAATATCGTATGCGGAAGTTAAAATAACAGCACGATGTCCGCCTCTCACACCTAGATGGCCCTAACATTTTGCCATTTTTCTTTATCTTCCTCTGTTTCCCCTTCCTCCCTCCCTCCCTCCTTCTGTCTTAGTTTGCTGGACTATTTGAAAATAAATTGCAGACCTGGTGACGCATCTCCTTTAAATACTTCCACTTGCATATCTAAGAATCAGGGCATTTCCCACAGGACCAGAGTTCATTATCATTTCCAAGGAGAGGAATGGTGAACAGTCATTCACAGCATCTTTTAATGTCTGCTTGTGGGAAGATTTTCTGTCAGGAGGTAGATAAAGCACAGTGACCACAGTGTGAGGAGCCGCTGGCCCCAGGGCCAAGAGTGGCCAGGTGACTGACCTGCGGTGAGCAGAGGGGTGTCTCCTAGGCAGATGTGTCTGAGTTTCTACTGTGAGGCTTAGTTTTGTGTATCACGTTGCCTGGGCTGTACGGTACCCACGCAAAAATTTGGTCAGACATTCAGAGTGTTTTGTGAGGGCATTTTTGGATTTAAACTGGTCGACTGAGTCCCGCAGATTGCCCTCCTTAATGTGGGTGGGCTTCACTCAGGCCACTAAGGGCCTGACTAGAAAGATAAGGCAAGGCTTTGCACAAGTGAGAGCGACTTCTCTTCCTTTGAACTGGGGCCCAGTGGTTTCCAGGCTTCGTATTAGAAACCAGACATTGGCTCAGCAGATTTTGGACCTGCCAGGCTCCATGATTATGTGAGCAACTGACACACACACACACACACACACACACACACACAAACACACACACACATATGTTGTGGTTCTACTTCTCGGAAAACCCTAACACATCTGCCCCATGCCAGGCAGTCCGTCACAGTGCTGAAAACACACAGGAAAACAACGTGGTCTGTCACACACATTCCCCATGGTGCTCAGGTTACCTGGACTTGGCTTGAGAGCCGAGAGGTGCCACCAAGGCATTGGCAAGGGCAAGGTCAAAAGGGCACTGGAGGCCAAGGAAGAGGGTCTGGATTTTGGTTTTCTAAACTTTAGTGCCACCGTGTTCATGATTTCTATCATATACACATTTCTTCTTGGTCATTTGCTTGGTATGTTTTAAAGAATCAATTTTATACTCCTTTAAAAAATACTATTTAAAGTCATAATACTTATGGAGTATTAGGATATTGTCTTATAATGTGGGAATAAACATAAAGCCATTACGTTAAAAAGTCCATAAACTGCTTAAAGTAATTTCAGGTATTTGTCCCACATTTTGGGAAAAGTTGCCGTGAACGCTGAGGAGTTCAGTGGATACCAGGGGTTTTAGGAAGGGGCAGGATCTTGTGAGGTTTAAGTTTCAGAGTCACTCAGGTGGTTGGGTGGAGAATAGATAGGAAGGGAATGGGCTGGAAGGGAGGGCAGGCAATTTAGGGACCTTTGGAATTGAGGTAGGATGGGTTTGAATCAAAATGGGGAGCAAACTGGGGACCCCTAGAGGTAGGCTTTGAAAGGACTTAGAAACTAGTAGCTTGGGGCTTGAGGGAGGAGGACTTGGGTTGACTGATGATTTTAGCTCGGTTGCCTGGGAAATGGAGGTGTTATCACAGAGATGGGAGTGGAGTGGGAGGCTAAGTCAAGTCGGCACAGCAGGACCAGGAAAGCAAGCTCCTCCAGGGCCACAGGGCTTGACTGTAGCTTTAGCAATGATACCATGAGATTCATTGGCCCTTAAATAATAGCAAACCCACACTTTAAATTAAATTAAAACATTTTTACTTTAGCTCTTTTAAGTGGACCCACACATGTATTCTCTACTAGTTATTACTGGGAATGACTAAGTATTATAATTGAGCTGAAAATAATCTACCGCCCATACTTGCTGGGTTGGTTACTAAGTATTGCTTGGGTTTTTAAGTAATGAAACAAAGTTGTGTTCTTTCCAAATGTTAATTTTGAAGGCTGCAGATGGTAACCATCTGTTATCCGACTAGCATTTTACAATATTTGATTAGCACTTTATATAGTTTGGGGAAGCCAGCCAGGGGAGACAGCCCATCATGTTGGGGACTTTGTGGGGTGTAAGCTCTGTGGTTGCCCTCGGGGGGGTCTTGGATCACATTATATGAGGTTCCCCTCTGTTGACTAAAGCATGGCAAGTCAGACTGGGGAGTTGATGGTTTCATGGCAGAAGGAACTTAGCGCTTCCTTACACCACAGGAAAGCAGAATTGGGAGGTCAGAATCCATCACTGAGGACTCTGATAAGACAACAAGCCCAACCTGCTTTGGCTAAGGGGGGTTACATGGCTCAGATCATTGAGAGAGGTAAGGCTAGGACTTCCTTCAGGTAGATGTTTTGGCTCATTTGAGGTCTTGGGAGTTTGGTTTCTCTCAAGTCTCAGCTTTGCCTTCTGTTGTGGTGCTGGTTCCAGAGAAGGCATGTTGGCTTCCCAGAGTGAGTGGAGTCCTCTCAGCCTGAAGTGTAGTGGGAAAGAGCTGGAGTGCTTCCCAGTTCCTCCTACAAAGGCATTGAGATTCACTCTGATTGGACCAGCTTTCAGCATGTACACAACTATGGACCAATCCCAGGGCACATATGAATGCAGGACTCTGATTGGTCAGGCAAGCCGAGCCGGGGGGAGGGACTTGACTTGCTTCGCAGTGGAAGGCTCTTACCACGAGAATGGGTAGGGGGAACCTGTGTGCTCCACTGTCAAAGCCAAAGCCCAGAGAATGAGGAGGAACTGGCTAAGTTAGCTGTGAAACAGGGTTATATTGTTACCGGAAAGATAATATGCTAGAAATGAAATGAAGAGCCCTCAGAACCCAGCCTCTTGATAAGTTTCCTTCAGTAGTGTCAGGGCATCTGATAGATTTGGTGTGTGGTTCTCTGTCGAGGGTGGGAATAAAGTAGGGGGTCGTCTCTTTTTTATATTACTTTAAAACTTTTCTAGTCTTCTAATATTTTATCTTCTTTGGGGAAATATGCACAGAGATGGTGAATTCATGCTGTTCACTTTTTTGTTGTTGTTGGTACTGGGGATTGAACTCAGGCCCTTGTGTTTGCAAGGTGGACGTGGTGCCGCTGACCTAAATCCCCAGCCCCACGCTGTTCACTTTAGTGGAAGCCTGTTGCATGCCAGGCCCTACGCTGAGGCTTGAGCTCTTGGCCTCAAGGGAGCTGGCAGCACAGTAGCAGCCCAGTCTGGCAGTGAAAGTGTGTTCCTCATGAATAGAGTGCCTCAGTCCCGCGGGGAACAGTGAACTCCCCTGACCCCAGGGAGGGACAGTCAGGGAGTGGTTGCTGGGGAAAAAACCCACTGTACTGGACCTGGAAGGGGAACAAGGTTCAGACTGGGCCAGAGCTCCAGGGTCAGGGAGCTGTGCCTGCAGATGTACTGAGAGGAAAGGAAGTTCCTGGTGGCTGGCGGGTCGTATTCAGGGAGGAGTCCTGGGTGTGTGGCTGATAGGGTGCACCGGACCCTGGTTCCTGCTCTCACGCAGGCAGTGTCAGTGTGGGGTGGCAGGTGGGAGGCGGGGACACAGGCCAAGCCCTGGTGCAGAGGTTCTGCGGAAGCCCAGGGCAGTAAGTAGGAAGGGAACACTTATAAGCTGGGGAGGCGCTGAGTGAGAATTCAACAAGTCCTCATGTACACATTGATTTTCAAAACATCTGTACTTCATTTTGCTTCAGAAACAAACTTCAAGCTAGAGTTCATTCCCTGGAGAGGGTGTGTTTACTATGGAAGTTAAAATAAGGGCTATAGAAGAAAGGATTTTGGATGTTTGTACTACAGAGAAATAACAGATGTTTAAGGGATAGTGCGCTGAACTCAATTGAAACATTACACACTCACACATTCCTTGAAATATCAGATGATGTGCCATAAAAATGCATATTTTTTGAAGTTTATGTTTTAAAGTAAATTTCAAAAAGTTTTAAAGTTCCACTGGTAGAAAAGAGAGGCTGGTATATTTTTTCATTTACATAAAACTCTAGAAAATGCAGATGTACCTATAGGGACAGAAAGCAGATGAAGGATTCTTGGGGAAGCAGGGAGGGCAGAAGGAAGAGTTCGCAGAGGTGGGAGAGAGCGTGGGGTGACAGCCGTGTGTGCTCCTGCCTGTGGTGACAGCTTCTCCATGGGTACATAGGTTGAAACTTACGCAGTGGTTATTGTTGTATGTGAACGCCTCAGAAAAGCTAATTTTTTTTTCAAGTGGGCACTGGAGCTAGACTGCCAGATCTCCATTCTATCAACTTATAGTCTTGGGCAAATTCCCAAACCCCAGTTTTTAGTTTTCTTATGCATGCTATAAGTGCGCGTTGTATTGGTTAATAACACAACTAGGTGGAACCCCACGTGCAGGCCGTGGCCTCACCATATGTTACCTCTTTCTTCAAAGTGTAACATGCAGACAAACCTGTCAGATGCGCAGTTAACGCGGACTGGTCTGGGAGGTCTGCCTAGGCCAGAGACTGCATTTCTTGTGGCCTTTGGGGGTTTGCTCTGGGCTGAGCTCATCACCAGGGCTGAATGTGCAGCCCTGATGCAGGGTGTAGACTCCAGGGGAGGCTGTGGGGAGGACCTGGCCTCCGTGTGCCGGCAGTCCTGTCCAGAGAGGGCTGGGGACAGGAGGCCGGGACTGAGTGCAGATCTCCGATCAATGCCTGAGACGTGCTGCTTTTTTCCAGGACAGAGGCCTCCTGATGGCCCCACTGCCGGGGGCAGAGCTGGTCCGGAGCCCGCTGCAGCTCTATAGATACCTGCTGCGCTGCTGCCGGCAGCTGCCGACCAAGGGCATCCAGGAGCACTACAGACACGCTGTCAGGCAGGTGGGAGCGGTACACAGGCTCTGGGGTGAGGCTTCCTTTAGTGGGGTCCCGGGGCAGGGGCCAGGGTAAGGGTAGGGAGGGGTGGCGGTTTGGTACAAGGCACCAGAGCTCGGTGCTGGGGTGCCCAGCTCCTCTGTCTAGGAGGGCCATGCAGCACAGCAGTGCTGTGCCAGGGCACGCACAAGGCTGCTTGGCAATGATTAGTGTAGACAGTGGGACACACATCATTTTGCCAACAGTGCACAGGCAGAATTTAATTGTGATAAAACATCAGGTAAACCCAAACTGGAGGACCATCTACCAGAGAACATCCTGGCTTGTACCCAGCACAAGTGACACAAGGGCTTGCAGAGGTAGTCCACATTACAGGGACTAAGGAGAGGTGTCCACCGAGTGTAACACATCACCTCAGCTTGGATCCTGGGCCGAAAAAATACTTGCTCTAAGTAGCATTTTTGGAGGCATTGCACGAAGCTGGGACATGGGCTTTAGATGACGTAAATATGGTAACAATATTAAATTTTCTGAATTTGGTTATAAGAGAATCTTGTCGACAGGAAACACACGTTGAAGTGTGTAAGGGTTAAGGGCCAGATAACTACCGCCTGCTCCAAAATGCTTCTAAAAAGAGCTTATACGTACACGACACAGAGAGAAGGATAAAATGAAGGCAGAAAAACCTTAAAATTGGTGGCTCTGGTCAGGGGTTCTTTGTACTTATGTAAAGTTTTTTGTAAGCCATCATTTCCAAATGTCAAAGTTAATAGCTAAATTCGTACAAGTAAAATATAGAATCTAAAAGCAAAAGAACAACCAGAAGCTATGGGAACATGGAGGAGGTAGATGTCAGCCATCTGGGGGAGCTGAGGGCTCCCCAGGGTCAGTGCTTCAGGTGCCAATTCTTTCTAAAGGCCCCTGAGCACCCAGGGGTGAGCCTAAATGCCAGGCTGCCCACAGCAGGCTGTGCCTGACATCAGCCCGGTGGGTTCCCAAAGCCGTGGCCTCCCTCCCTCCCTGCTCAGCTTCACTGGCCCTGGCTGGGCGAGACCCTGTCTCTGCGTGTTGATGTGCGTCTAAAGATCTCTGTATGGTGAAGTTTTCTCTGCATGAGGAGCAGATGAAATAGAGAGTGGAAACTTCCCTCGGGCCCCAACGACTTTCCTGATCATCTCTGGCCCAGCCGGTCCTCCCTTTTATCTGCCCTGCTAGCAGGACGGCCAGCGTTGTGGTCAGCCAGACTAGGATGCAGAGGCTGGTGCTTAGCAACCAGTTAGGATTTCTGAGCCTCTGTTTCTTCACCCCTAAATGGAATCATCGTAGCCTTATCTAGGATTGTGTCTAGCATTATATCTGGCCTAGGACTGGCACATTGAAGCTGCTGACTGGGGAGGTGGGGGCCCAGTCATCTTTATGTTGAAACTTACAGAGCTTCCGGGTTCATTCAGATGAAGACAACCCCGAGAGAATCCAGCAGATTATTAAAAGAGCCATTGAGGATGCTGACTGGATCCTGAACAAGGTAAGTGTCTTCCCTGGTGTGGATGTGATGGTGGGGGAATGATGACGGCAGTACTCGCTATGGCCACTAGGGGTCACCCCTGCCTCACACTTGAGAAGGGACCCTCCCAAGGTCTGTATCCACCCTGTTCCCCTCTTTCAAAGCCAAGGGTGGTTGGTTTTGGTTGCACGATGGGGCTATGGGAGACTCTTAAGGACAGATTTCTGCCCAGCAGTGCTGAATAAGCTGAGAGGGGCACAGAAGAAAGAAAGAGAACAGTGTTCTTGGAAGCCAAGTGCAGGAGCTGGAGGCAGTATTGTGATGTTTCCAAGAGAGAGAGGTCTTGGGGAGATCTGCCTGTCCCTGGGAGACTCACCAAGGCTGGGCTGTCGAGGAAACATTCAAGAGAGTGAGCTAGGATTGAGGTTGGTGTCAGAGTGTCTTAGAGAAATGGAACAGACTCCATCTTTCTGAACCCTGAATCTCCAGATTTTTTTTGGGGGGGGGTGTGTTTCAAGATCTGTGTTTTAACTAACTCAGCAATTGGCTGAAGGTTCTTCTCTGGCTTCTGGGGTCCTCCTCTGCCTGAGATTCCCCCCGACAATCCAGAGAAGATCCCTCGGCCAGAGAGTCATGCAGATGACCGCAGGGTTCCAGTCTAGTATTTCCAGTGTCTTTATTATCCTCCTACCTTGGGCCTCCTCCGTCTTCTTCCATTAAGGAAGAAGGAAGGTCGAGGCAGCACCTAGAGATCTGACCACTGAGTGACGCCTGCCGGGTCCGCGCCTCTGAGTGGCTCCCGCAGGAGCTGGGGGCCCCAGAGACGGGATTCCCGGTGAGAGTCTCCTTCACCCACTTCTCATCTCTCGGTCTTGCAGTATAAAAAACAAAACTGAACACCCAGAGCCCAAAGGAAAGTCGCGTTAGATTCACCTGGGAAGACTTCTGCAATTAAGCGGCAGCAGTGGCAGCAGTGGCAGCAGCGGCGGCAGCAGCGGCAGCAGTGGTGGCATCAGTCTTGGAATGTTCTTTGTCTTTATGTCTGAGAGAGCAAGGAAACTAAGTTAGGAGAGGCTGACATTTGTTCGGATGGCTCTTGGCACAGTCGCGTGTCCAGCAGCCTTTATGTTTCCTTTGCCTGCCAGTTACGACGTGCCAGCGGGGACAGTGTGGTGTTCTTCTGTTTTTTCTCTGTGTTTTTGTTTTTTTACATTGCTCTGAACTGATCCATTAATTCTGGGGGTTCTCTTTACCAGTCTCTGAGCCCCAGAGAAGATGGCCCCCTGTACAGAGGGAACAGAGTGGGCTTCAAATCCGGTCAGCCCTGGGTTTGAAGCCCAGTTTAGGGCTTTTCTAGGGTCGTGCCTTTGAGCCCACGGTCCTCCTCGGTGAGGATGAAGCTCAGTGAAGTCGACGTGCCTGACACAGCTGTGGAACACACCAGCAGCAGCCCTCTGAGGAGCCGTCCTGCTCAGCCCCTCTTGCTCCGGTGTCAGTCTCGTGATTTGTTTGTGAGCTCGTCCTTTCTCAGCCTGAAACCCCAGATCTTCTTGCAGGTGTGTCATGCCCAGAAGTCTGCCAAGGAGCTGCTTCCCTTGCCCTGTCCCTCCATGCTCAGGAAGTAGACGCCCTGGTCCTCGCCTTCAGGAGCCTGCCAGGGTCTTTGAGGCAGTGTGGTACACATTATATGAAACCTGGACAAGATCCAGGCAGCCGTGATGGACGCTGGCATGTCCAGGCTTCTGTGAGCCTGTGACCTCTCTTTGCTGGCCCTTCCCCTCATGGCAGTGTGGACAGCAGGGAGGGAAGGGTGGGGCCAGGAAGGTGGGGAGACTGCAGAGGGTCCTCACGGGCCTGAGTGCCCCCAGGGGCTGCAGGCGGAGGGACGTGCTGGTGCGTGCGGGTGTAACTCACAGCGTCTCCGAACACGCACGGCCGGTGAACCGATAAGTGAAGAAAGCGCATCTGTCTGTGAAAGTGCCAGGCTCTTCTCAGTGATATTCCCCAAACATGGATCTTCTCTCCTGTGTGCTGTCACAACAAGTGTTGCAGACTTGGATTCAGACGAGAGCTTTGCAGAGGGATCACTCTTCGGACATGTCCCTGAAGCACAGAGGGTATTGGGGGTCTGCAGAGGGGAGACCTGGCCTCCTTTCACTGGAGGACTAGGCAGTTGGCAGAGATGGACTGTTTCTCCAGGAGCAGGGTGGTCCTGCCCAAGCTTTTGACCAGGAGGGAAAAGAATAAAGGTCTTCAACTTCCAAGGCTTTGGAGAGGGTGGATGTCCCTTGCTCTTGATCAGCCCTACAGTGGCTTCATGGCCTGCGCGTCCCTGGTAGCTGGGTGATCCAGGAGCTGACTCACCCAGGTGTCAGATGGATGCCCACCTCCAGCGCAGGGCTGGTCAGTGAAGGAACCCACAAGAGCTTGGGCTAGTTAACTGCTCTGGGTGGTGTGTGCCAGCCAGAGGGCAGGGAGCCTGCTCATGGGTGTGTACCCTGGAAGAGCAGGCGGGAGCCCTGGCTGAGAGGCAGGGTACTCCGGGCAGGCAGAGGTGGCCATCCTAGCCTCTGCCCCAGCACTCCTGCCCTGCATGGAGCCATGCAGGTCTTACATTGCCCACAGCCACATCTCTTATGCGCATGGAGTTGAAGACTTACAATTGCCGCCCAGCAAAGGAGGACACGAAGACTTTGGGCTCAAGAGTTGGACAATGCAGGTCAATAAGAGCAGGCTCTGGAGCCACATTCAGACTTAAATCCCAGCTCTGACACTTAGTAATGCTGGGATTTGAGCATGCTTGACACCTGTGAACCGCACCTTTCTTATCACAGCAGTGAGATGAAGGCTGTGCACCGGGATGGCCACGTGGATGCCTTCTCTTTGGTTTACAGCCCTTTGTTTTAAATGGGTCTCTGTCCTCTCTCTGATGCCTGCTGTGCCACCAGCTCAGTGCTGGCAAGGAAGGATCTGGCACTGGCATCTCCACCTTGGCTCATTCTTACTTATAGTCCCCTTGTCCTCCTGGGGTGCATTTGTATTAGGGAGTCTGTGCATTAGAGCAATGGGCCATACAGGATTCTCAGGCCCCGTGAAACCCACCACAGCTGGGGCCTCATTCCGGGGGCAGCTTTGAGTCCTTGGTCTCATCCCAGAACATGCTCCCGGGACCTCCCTACCTGAGAGTCTCAGTGCCCCTGCTGTGTGCAGACCCTGCCCAGGTGCCCCTGCTGTGTGCACAGCTTCACTCTGGGCAGGACACAGAGAAGGAGGTTCATGTGGACACTCCAGGGCTCAGCAAACATGGTTTGGAGGAAGTTATAATTCCGATTTATTTTTTCTCCCATTCTTTCACATATATATATATATATGGTAGTATGCTTATATCCATATAAGGTGATTCTCCCATGTCCCATATACATATATATATATATATATATAATATATATACATATATACACATACATACATACATATATATACACACACATACATACATATATACATACACACATATATACACACATACATATACACACACATTTATACATGTATGTGTATATGTATGTGTGTATGTATGTATATTAGGTGGTTTTAGTTCTCCCTGATCTTGGAGGAATACTGAAGCAAAGCTCAACACTTTCTCATGAGTCTGACATCAAATCAGGATTATTAGGTCTGTCATCTATCAAGTAAATTATTCTTAGTAGCTTCACCTCCTATAGCTGTGGTAGTCATTCATATATTCATATATTCACTCATTCAGTAAACACTGAGCACCTCTTAGTTCTCTAGAATTCTATCTACGTCCCCATCCAGATGGGGTTATGTGGTTTAATTTGCTGTTATTAATCTGTATAGTTTCTGAAGACATGTGGAAAGATTCTGTTTCAGGCAGCTCTGATTATCCACAGGAATCTAGATACCTCTTTCTGCCTAAAGTTAAAAAGTTTTTTTCCCTGAAGGCTGCTTGTATTCATAGACATTAGTCCACACTTTCATACATGCTCCACTATCACCTATAACATTGAGCCAAGTCTGACTTGGAAATGACCTTATTTTTTTTCTTTATTAAGTTTGTTGATACATTTTAGATATGCATTTTGATCATATTCAACATTGAGAATTTGTACCTATCCATGATGTATCTTCATTCTCACTTTTTCTGACTCAGTGATGTCAGAAATCAATACAGGTCAGAACTTCAGCTTAAAAGAGAATAGGGAGACAGTGCAGGGAAAACAGAAAATTTTAGAAAAGAAGAGAAAAGCATACTCAGCCTTTATAACCAAACAAAAACTCCTTCAAGTATGAGAAGCCACTCTCTCCTCTCACATTACCTCAAGCATTAGGTAAACACCATCCGCCTCTCCT
Organism: Petromus typicus; assembly: GCA_004026965.1. Taxonomy (NCBI): domain Eukaryota; kingdom Metazoa; phylum Chordata; class Mammalia; order Rodentia; family Petromuridae; genus Petromus; species Petromus typicus. Next base: position 53,742 of record PVIR01007240.1, read on the forward strand.
CAGTGCTGGGCATCTGCACCCAGAGGGCAAACCCATCGCACACCCTGCACTCGCTCCAGCGAGGACCCTGTGAGTGCTGCTTCCCCCTTTCTGCAAGAAAAACAGCAAAGAGAGGCAAAGTCACATCTTTGTTCAAGGTCACATCCTCACAAGAACACATGTGAGCCTGATGTGGGAGTACATGCTTGTAATCCCAGCTCCTTGAGAGGCAGAGGCAAGAGGACTGCTAGTTCAAGGCCAGTCTGGGACACATAGTGAGACCCAATCTCAAAATAAAGAGGGCGGAGGTATAGCTCAGCATCCCCTGGGTTTAATTCCCAGTACTTCCCAAAACAAAAGCAAAAAAATCCCTACACATAGCCTACACAGGCCCTCTCTGGAGGCTGAAGCCTATTCTTCCACCAGGGCTCAGAGACAGTAGCCTATCTCCATTGAGTTAGGCTTTTAAAATACTCTTTTTACCCTTTCTGAGAAGCCCTAGAGATCCAAAAGGATTTGGGAAAATGATATGACTTTGGATTATAACTATCCGAGTTTTCCAGGTGAAGTAGTCAAGGCTTGTTACCTCTTCCTGAAGGACTAATAACTTCAGTCCTTTATCCGGGACACACTCCAGAGTGTTCCTTTCTGTGCACCAAGGTATGAAACAGGTTAGAAACTACCGGGTTGAAAGAATGAAGTTTCTCTGGTGCTTTTTGAGGCTTAAGGCTTAAGCTGGTCACCATGACCTAGAGAAGGAGCTCGAGGAGACGGACCTGCTGCTGATTCGCCTCGCTTGAGCTTAACCGCAGGACTGAGAAGTGATGGGCTGCAGCCCTGGGACTCTGGAAAAATGACTTCACTCTGCTAAGCCTGAGTTTTCTCACCTGTGTACTGGAGATAATAGTAATTGTCTCCTGGGTATGTTGTGAGGATCCGATGAGACGTTGCCAGTACCCAGCGCATGGCTCAGTAAAAGCAGCTGCTATGTCTGTTAATTGTACCTGGCCTAGTGGCTCGGGTGGTCCAGAGCCAGGGTGAGCTTGCAGGCTGCCCCCTGGCATCTTTTCCCTAACCAGAGATAACGTACTCATTTAACATCTCCCTAAACACTTCCATCATAGCTGAGGAAAGAAATCTTGGAAGAAGAGGGATCGCATCTGTATGTCACATGGAGGTTTATGTAACAGGATGTGAGGGAAGCTACCAGGGATTCTCTTTCCAGGAAGATTTTCAAGGTTTTCCTGGAAACAAGTTGAATCAAGTGGTTTTCCCAGGTACAAGATACTAGAGAAAGAGCAGAATAAAATCCATGCCTTAAAAACTTGGGGTGTGTTTGCATTTTCTATTTCTGGATTAAAAGTTACTTCAGACTTTGGCCAAAGCCAATGGTAGAGGGAGGAAAGGTAAGCCCCGAGGGTTGGCAGCTGTGCTGGGCCAGTAGCATTATCCCCAAGAAAAGCCCACAACAATTGTAGACTGCAAAACAGTTTGCAGGTCTGCTTTGAAAGTGATTCTTTCCACACGGTGGGCCAGAATTGGAGAAGAAATCCAGTGCAGCACCCACTGGATTAGAGAGGGTGGCATCAAGATCTATGTTGGTTGTTTCAGACTCAGCCACAGAACAACTTTGTTTCAGGGTTTCCAGTGTTACCCTCTCACAGTGAGTGGGTGAAAGATAGCCACAGGAGACTGTTGTGGTGAGGATGCAGTCTAGACACAGATGTCCTGTGCGATTTGGGCTCAGGCAGGAGGGACACAGAGCCCCTCCTCTGTGGTGAGAGGCCAGGCCCAGTGTGTGTGGCTGGACCTTGAAAGTGCTGGCATTAAATTCAGAGTGTGCTTAAGCCTCCGTCCTGCTGCCTCCATTCAGAGACCAGCGATCTGATTGCTTCCCCCATCTATGAACATGAGCACAGACACGCCTCGGCTTGGACAGTTGCCACAGGCTGGGCTGTGTGTGGACAGGGCTTCTGGAGCAGCAGGGACATCCCACAAGCCCAGAGGCCACGAAGCTTGGCAGAGAAAACCACGACCTGCTGGATTCCAAGACCGCAGATCCTGAAAAGAAACCACTCATTCAAAAACAGAGGATTTTTTTCCTCTGGTTTTTCTTTTTCTTCTATGTTCTTTTCTGTAACTTTATCTATTTTCTTTTATTTCTTAATAGGAGTATTTACCTCACTTTCTCCTCTTGTTTTCCATTGCTTTTTCAAATTTTACTTTTTTATTCTTTCATTTTTCACATCCTCTATCTTTACTAGTTTGACCATTAAGCTTTATTAGTATTTAGTTACCTGTATGCTATTGCTATTGAATTCTTTTCTACTGTTAGTGGAATATAGTTGTTGCATTTATTAGGTACTTCCTGTGCATCAGTGTTTGGCTTGTCTTAGTGCTGATATGATAATTATAGATCTCTTTTCTATGGTTAGCATGGTAAATTTATTTGTTCTTATGATATGTCAAAATCAGCTGTTATTGTTGCTGATTTTGTTGCTGTTGCCAAGATAGCATAGTTCTCGCTGTTAATTTTTTGTATGCCAATATCTGGATTATGTTTGTGTCACTAACAACACTGCTATCTATTCCTGGAGAACTGGATGCTTGAACTGGATACTCTGCATCCCTCACTCCCAAATACATGGAAGTAGCTGGATCTTAGAACAGAGGCAAAGGCCTATAGTTAGCTGTACCAAGAGTGCACCACTGAAAAGCAGACACTAACCAAAGAGGTCTCCATCGTAGCAACCCTATCTTTTCACTGTAATTAATTCAAAAACTTCAGAGCACAAACATACATACAACTAAAGCATGAGAACACAGGGCAATGAAATACTCTCAGGAATGCCTAACTCCCCAGAGCTGATCCATAGGGAATAAATGGGGAGGAAATTAAGAGCCACACAACTAAATTATTCAAATAAGAAAAGACAAGACAAACAAACAAAACAACCCCCCCGCAAAAAAAACCCCAAAACCAAGTCAGTAGGTGCTCAGTAAGCTCAAAGAAGATATTGCTTAACAGATAATGGGCTTAAAATGATCAGTGATTTTACAAAACACATTAATAAAAAGGTAGCTGAGCTAAACAAAATAACACAAAACATGAATGTCCAGAGAAAAACAAGAATGATTCAAATCTGAAGCTAGTACAAAGAAGGAAATTATAAAAATTAGAGCAGAAATTAAAGAAATGGAGTAAAAAACAAAGACCTAATGAAGATGAAATTATAAATGAAAAAGTTGAAATTATGACACCATAAAAATCCAGAAGTTATATCACAGCAATCCTCCTGCCTCTGCCTCCCGAGTGCTGGGATTCCAGGCGTGAGCCACCACACCCGGCACTGTCGTATGTGGTACTGGTTGCTGCTGGGTGTGAGTCTCCACACCCAGTATTGTATGTGGTTACTGGGGAATCGAACCCGGGTCCTTGTGCTTGCAAGACAGGCGCCGGAACCACTGAGCTAAATCCCCGACCCCAGAAGGTTCTTAACTATTTCCAAAACCTTAATAAATTGGAGAGCTCACAAGAAATAAATCCTTAGATACATATTAATTATCAAAATGGAACCAAGATGATATAAAAACCCTGAATTATCCAATAGCAGGCAATGAAATTAAAGAAGTTTTAATGACTTACCAACTAAGGAAATCTCAAGACCCAATGGATTCAGCGCTGAATTCTCTCGGAATTTCAGGATAGATATAATCCAGTACTTCTCAAACTCTAGTGAAATAAAAAGTGAAACAGGAGTAGTTTCAAAGCCAGGCCTGATAGCTAACATTAGCTCAATTCCAAAACCAGACAAGGCCAGAACTCTGGGCCAAGCTCTTTAACGAACATAGGTGCAGAAATCCTCAACAAGATACTGACAAACAGAATGCAGTAAATTATCAAAAAACATCATATGTCATGACCAAGCAGGTGTCATCCCAGGAATGCCAAAATAGTTCAACATATCACATAAACAGAGGCATGGACAAAAATCACACGGTCATTTCAAAGGATATAGAAAAGGCCTTTGACAAAATCCCAACATCCATTCATGATAAAAACCCTGAAGAGCTCCCCGCCCCAGTTGTAGGGAGGACAGGGGAACAGGAAAAAATGAGAGTCAAGATTGTCATGTACCAGTACAAGACCCACTGTTGAATGGGATCATGATGTATATATAAAATGTACCAATAAAATCAAGGAAACTCTGAAGAAAATGGATATAGAAGGACATTATCTCAACCTACTAGAAACCGTATATGACAAACCTGTGCCACCATCATGGGGGAAAGACTAAAAGCTTTTCCTCTAAAGTCAGGGACAAAATAAGAATGTCCATTATTACCATTCCTGTTAAATACAACTCTTGAAATGCTGGGCGTGGTGGCTCACATCTGTAATCCCAGCACTCAGGAGGCAGAGGCAGGAAGACTGCTGTGAGTTCGAGGCTTACCTGGGCTACATAATGAGCTCAGGGCCAGCCTGAACTACAAAGCGAGACCCTGTCTCAAAAATAACAAAAAATATAGTCCTCAAAACATTAGCTAGTGCAATTAGGCAAGACAGAGAAAAAAAAGAGATATGTATAGGAAAGGATAAAGTTAAATTATCATTATTTATAGGAAACATGATTCTCTATATAGAAGACCCAAAAATCACTCCCAAAGACGCCTACAAAAATCAACACATAAAAACCAGTAGTTGTTTTTTTTTTTTCAGTTTTTTGAGACAGGGTCTTGCTTTGTACCGCAGGCTAGTCCTGAACTCACCATGTAGCCCAGGCTAGCCTTGAATTCACAGCAATCCTCCTGCCTCTGGCTCCCAAGTGCTGGGATTATAGACGTGAGCCACCACATCTAACATTGTGGTATGTGGTTACCAGGGATCAACGTTGGTATCTTACACTTGCCAGACAGACATTGGAACCGCTAAGGTAAATCCCCGGCCAAAAATCAGTAGTGTTTTTGTGAACCAATAGTGAACTCACTGAGAAAGAAATTATAAAACCAATGCCATTTATAATAGCATCAAGAAAAATTAAATACTTAGGAGTTAACCTTTGTCAAGGAAGCAAATGACCTCTACAACAAAAAATATAGTACTCTGAAAATGAGGGCGAATCAAAAAAGGAAAGTTATCTCCTCTTCCTGAATAAGTAGAAGGAATATTGTCCAAATCACCACACTTCAAAAACTGGTGTACAGACAATGCAACCCCAATCCAAAATGACAGCGTACCTCACAGAACTCGAGAAAATGGTCCTAAAATGTATATGGAACCTGAAGAGATCAAAGATGGCAAAAAGGTTTCTGGGCAACAAAAGAAAAAGAGGAAGCATCCCAACCCCAGACTTAGTTATGTCACAAAGCTATAGTGATAACAATAGCATGTTGCTGGCACAAGACAGACTTGTGGATCAGTGGAACAAAACGGAATATGCAGAGACAACCCCAGGGACTTTCAGCTCTCTGATCTTTGACAAGAGGTCGGAAATATATGCTGGAAGGAAGATAGCCTCTGTGGCAATGGATGCTGGGAAAACTAGTTATCCACACGCAAAGACTGAATCCAGACCCCTTTCTCACATGATGTACTAAGCTAACATCAAAATGGATTAAAGATCTAAATTTTAATCTGTGGGAAGATAAAATAGGGAAAACTTAAGAACTAGGCATAGGCAAGGACTTTTTTTATATATCAGAGAGGAGGGAGGGAAGGAGAAAGGGTCGTGGGGGAGACTCTTTGGGGTTTATTTCTTGTAAAAGACTTTACTGAAAACCGAGAAAATGGACTTGGGACAGTGAACACCTCGATGGGTGTCTCTGGAGTTGCTTTCTGGGAGCCGGTAGGCTGAGCTCTTGTATCCACCCCATACTGACTGGGGCTTGGCTTGGGGAGGAGGTGGAGATGATCCCCAGGGCCTTTCCAGCTGGATTTCCCATTCCATCCACAATTTCCTTTTCTCTGCCTGTTGACTGCTCATCCCAGCTCTGAAGAAGGCAAAAGAGGTTATTGTCCCCATTGCCCAGGGAGGGAAGTTGAGACACAAAGAGGCCTGAACTGAGTTGTTTGGCAAATCTGGGAAGAGTGTCCTGTGGTGCCAAGTCCATCACTTCATCATCTGAAAACAAACAAACAAAAAAATCTCCTAAGGTAAGTGGGAGAGATAACTGCTTGAATTTAGATCCTGACCTCTGGGCTCTTCCGGTCGAAGACTGATTTTACTCACTTCCAGGAGTCTAACTTACCTTATTTAGTTGCTTTTACAATTTTAGTTCTGATCCTCACAAAAGCATGTGAGGTAGTTATAGTTATTTTCATCTTACAAATCACAAAACTGGGGCTCAGAGAGAGGAAGTAACTTGTTCTGCACCACACAGCTCAGTGTCAGTATGGGATCTGGGCAGGATTTGGTTCCGCCTGACCCAGGCCCGTGCCCACTGTAGGACATCACACAGCCTGCAGTGCACGAGGGAAGCATGGCATGTGACCTTGGGTACAACCCTCTGGCCAAATGGCATGCACATGCCCCGAGGACAAGTGATGCACAGTTATTTCACAAAAACCACCAAACAAACTTGCCTATGCAGAGAAAAGGAAACTTACAATAGACTCACTAAAATAAGAACAATGGTGCAGAAATTACGGGGAATTTATTCTTCTCTCAATTTCTCTGAATTTGTCAAGTTTTCCTTAATGGAGAAAAGCTTAAGATACATGCTTTAAAAGAAATCCATCCTGGCAAGGTTTAATGTGAAGCTTGAGTCTCCAGAGTCTGGCACCAGACAGTGGCGAGGAGGAAGAGGCTCGGTGGGTACAGCCTCCTCCACAGGTGTGGTCACCCTCTTCTTGCTTTTCCGAGCCCTGCCCAGGCTACCCCCAGCCCCTCCCCCTGTCCGGCCTGTTGTGACCTCTGGCCACCTTCGAGTCCTTGCTATGAGCAGCAGTCTTCCCTGGACACCCAGGCCCGGCCATGTCTCTATTCTGACTCCTAACCACACTGTAAGTCCTTACAGGACACAGGCTGCTGCTTCCTGTTTATCTTTGGCCAGAAAGCCGTGTGAATAAGATGGGACCTGCATGTCACAAGAGTGTTAGCTACTGATAGGGCCGAATGCATCTAAATGACTGAGTTCTCCTAAAGGAGCCTCAGTATCCCTTAAGGACTGCCATCTTCCTGGATTAAGAAATGTCTTCTGTAATAGTGCGAAGGTCTCCAGTGCCCAGGGAGCCTTTAAATGGTAGCGCCCGAAGCTCCCATTCTCCTTCTTCTCTGCTGCGTTTTTTCCTCTCACCTGTGACTCCTGATCCTCTGGCCTAGCTCAGGCCTTAGAGCTCGCACAGGGGACCCCAGGGCAGAGCGCCCAGCTGTCTCCCTTCAGGAGCACCTGTCAGAGGAGCAGGGGACTCCTGGAAGCCAGCGGCCTCTCTCCTTTTCATTGTCCTTATCGACAAATAAGCCAGGGTGATGAAACGGAAGGCCTTTGCTGTCAGCCACCCCTTCCCCTGGAATTTAATCAGAATCCAGACCAGGGCAGGGAGCTCAGGACATCCCCGCCTCCCCTGCTTTGTGCTGCTTTTCCTGATGGCCAGAGATTCTTGGATGCTTGTTTCTGTGACAGAAAAAAAAATGGATATTAGAGTTTTAATGAGTGTTCCTGTGGAGAGGGGCCTGCATCTCTGGGGCCGCATGGGCCCTGGCGATGTTACTGCGGGCGATGGGCCATGGGTTCCTTCCTGGACAGGTTTCTAGGTTTCTGTGTGCGATGAACGAAGCATTGGATGTTGAGCACAGCGGTAGCACAGTTTAAGGGGGTGGTTTAGAGCAGGGGTTCACGTCTATAGGCAAGAATTTGCAGGGCTGAATTGCTTGAGGTTTGCAATGTGCACAGGGCTGAGGGACCCTCCCATGGGGTCTTCAGAGCACAACTGATGGCGAGCTGGGTGGGTGTTAACCCTGAGCCATGGCCCAGGTTTCCATGAGTAGGGAAAGAGTGGTCTCGCAGCCCCAGGTTGTAGTGTGTTGTCTATATGAGTGAGTGAGCAAGCGAGCGAGTGAGTGGCCAGGGACTTCAGCAGGGCCCCTGACTGAACGAGCTCATTCAGTCCCCCAGATCTGTCTCTGGGAGGCAAGACTGGTTCCAGAGCTAAACATGCCCTTTCCTGGAAATGATGCCAACTGACTAAAACAGGTATCTTCCTCCAGGCTCCCTTTAAAAAGTCCCAAAGCTTCCCTCTTGTGGGAAGCTCTTGGAGGCCTTTGTCTAGAGCCAGAGAGTAGGGAAAGATGGGGACTCCTGGAATCCTTTCCCTTTAAATAGCAAAGGAGTGTCTTCCCAGGAAACTCAACCTCCCCTCCCCTCCC